>JAWPHD010012632.1:0-74422 GCA_037043455.1 Cyrtodaria siliqua
TTCATGAGATTTGCTTCATGAAGAGAGGAGTTATGGAGCTTTTTCACTATCTGGTCCTGGTAACCTTGACCTTTGATCTACTGACTTCAAAATTAATAGGGGTCATCCAGTTCACCTGTGAAGTTTCATGAGATTTGCTTCCGGAAGAGAGGAGTTATGGAGCGGACAAGGTTTTTCATTATCGGGTGCCGGTGACCTTGACCTTTGATCTACTGACCTCAAAACTAATAGGGGTCATCCTCCCACCACAGGCAGTTCACCTGTGAAGTTTAATGAGATTTGCTTCCGGAAGAGAGGAGTTATGGAGCGGACATGGTTTTTTATTATCGGGAGCCGGTGACATTGACCTTTGACCTCAAAACTAATAGGGGTCATCCTCCCACCACAGGCAGATCACCTGTTAAGTTTCATGAGATTTGCTTCAGGAAGAGAGGAGATATGGAGCTTTTTTACTATCTGGTCCTCGTAACCTTGACCTTTGATCTACTGACTTCAAAATTAATAGGGGTCATCCTCCCACCACAGGCAGTTCACCTTGAAGTTTCATGAGATTTGCTTCCGGAAGAGGAGTTATGGAGCCAAATGGTTTTTCATTATCGGGTGCCGGTGACCTTGACCTACTGACCTCAAAACTAATAGGGGTCATCCTCCCACCACAGGCAGTTCACCTGTGAAGTTTCATGAGATTTGCTTCAGGAAGAGAGGAGTTATGGAGCAGACAAGGTTTTTCATTATCTGATGCTGGTGACCTTGACCTTTGACCTACTGAATCAAAACCAGAGTGGTCGTCCTCTCACCACAAGCAGTTCACCTATGAAGTTTCATGAGATTTCCTTCAGTGGGAGAGGAGTTACAGAGCAGACAAGGTTTTTCATTATCTGATGCTGGTGACCTTGACCTTTGACCTACTGAATCAAAACCAGAGTGGTCGTCCTCTCACCACAGGCAGTTCACCTATGAAGTTTCATGAGATTTACTTCAAGGGGAGCGGAGTTATGGTGCGGTCTATTGTTTTCATTATCAGGTCCCGGTGACCTTGACCTTTGACCTACTGAACTTAAAATCAATAGGAGTCATCCTCTCACCATAGGCAGTTCAACTATGAAGTTTCATGAGATTTGCTTGAGGGGGAGAGGAGTTATGAAGTGGACAAGTTTTTTCATTATCAGGCCATGGTGACCTTGACCTTTGACCTACTGACCTCAAAATCAATAAGGGTCATCCTCTCATCACAGGCAGTCCACGCATGAAGTTTTACGAGATTTGTTTCAGGAGGAGAGAAATTATGGAGCGGACAATGTTGCATCTACACACAGACGGACAGGGTGAAACCAGTATACCGCCCTAAATTTCGTTTAGCGGGTGTATAACAATACATATGACCAAGTATCAAAGACATAAAGTGAGACAATCACATAAAGTTAACTGAGGTTAAGTTACCTAACCAAGGTTAGGTTTGGGGAAAATAACACAAAATAGGACCTTGACCTTGGTAATTTTTGTCATTCAGTGATGTCCGCCAATGCCAACAATACATATGATCAAGTATCAAACAAAGAAATTAAAGTTATCAGAAATAGTTAACTGAGGTTAACTTACCTAACCAAACTGATGTTTAGGGTAAATAACGCAAAACGTGACCTTGACCTTGGTATTTTTTGTCATTCAGTGATGTCCACCAATGCCAACCGTACATATGACCAAGTATCAAAGACATAAAGTTAGGCAATCACATAAAGTTAACTGAGGTTAAGTTACCTAACTAAGGTTAAGTTACCTAACAAAGGTTAAGTTAGGGAAAAATAAGCAAAATATGACCTTGACCTTGGTATTTTTTGTCGTTCAGTGATGTCCACCAATGCCAACAATACATATGACCAAGTATCAAACAAGAAAATGAGGCAATCACATACAGTTAACTGAGGTTAAGTTAGTTAAGTTACCTAACCAAGGTTAAGTTACCTAACCAAGGTTGTTACCTAACCAAGGTTAAGTTTTGGGAAAATAATGCAAAATATGACCTTGACCTTGGTAATTTTGGCAGTATGTGATGTCCCTTGACCCAACAAAGCATCTGACAAAATTTCCATTTTATGCTTGAGCCATTTTCATTGTTTTCTACCACTTAAACAGGTGTCATGACGAAACCCATAAATGAGCATGACAAAAAATGAACATGAACATGAATGTTACCCCTTTGTTGCAACAGGAACAACACAGGCCTCCAGCGGAATAACATAAAAACGCAAACAATTAAGTTAACTAAAATAATTTATTGAAATAAGTCAAATAACTACACTTTTACAAAAATGCATGTTTTGCCATTTTTAATGTTACTTTAACTTGCATTTAAACTGTTTTATAATCAATGCATCCATACACAGGAATACATACCAAATGCACAATGTGTAAGTTTGGATTTCATCGACCATATTAATTGTCTTGATATGTTAACATTTTTGGGAGTGTTTACATACTAAAACATTCCATAATAGGCTTAAGTCATAATGACAAATGTTCCGAAGATGCAACTATAACTGGTAAATTAAATTATTTCTTTTTTATTAAAAAAAATAAATAAAATTTTGACTTTAAATCCCCAAATTTCACATCCATAACAAAACTTACTGAAACCTTGAAATAATTCAACTCGATAGCATTAGGTTTGCATTTTTGATAAAGTCATTGATTCTGCTCAGCAGAACTAAATTAACGTTGTTTAACAAATTATTAACATTGTCGTTTAACAAAATATCAACATCGTAATTATTGTATTAACAACTTGCATAAATATACAAACACAAACAGAATCATTCTCAGAACACAAACTACTGTACACCAAACAAAAATTCACAATCCTCACCATTGCCAACTAGTCACAAAACAAACGTTCGAAGGGTATACTTTAACCATAAAGGCCCATGTATGTATGTATGTATGAAACAAATTTGAAATTTAAAGAACTTGTGTACATTTAAATTAAACTGTAAATTAGCTTTTATTATCTGAAAAATGTACACATTAGAATGAACAGTTAGCTTAAGATAAGATCTTTAACTGCCAAAAAATACACATAATCCTTACATGTGTCTACACCAACTAAAATACATTTGTTATAACACTCCGTTTATTTTACTGTTATTGTCATCACTGCCATTTTGAATTGAATAACGAGTTACCACTCAAAAGTCCTTTGATGCAAATTTAACTGCGGATATTTTTGTTATGTCATATTTAAAGATTTTCAGATTTATGTTATATTCAACAGATGCATACACATTATTGTGATTGTAATCACATCACGTACATCAGCTTTGCTGTGACATTTGACAGCTAAGTTGCATTTAAAACAGCTACCTTTTCGTGTATGCACAAACCTGTCTCTCACCCAATGTATAAAGCAAAACTCATTCCTTTCACCCTTAAAAACACAAACATTTCTCAAGCAGAAAAGGACACAGGTCAATCATCATTAATTTGTTTTAATTGCAGCAACTGAAATTTAAAATAAAATAAAATGAAAATAACAAAATTATACAATCCAGTAATTATTTCCCCTTAATTAGTTTTTTTTAGTAAAAAATATCATTGAAATAAAAATTACATCGTATAAATGATTCAAAGTACACTTTTAAACATACCTATTACCTTTTAACTTGGGAAAGGTTTTCATTCCTAAAATCCCAGTATTCTGGAAGATGCAACACTGACAGAGAGCAATCGTGCAGTATCACATCACACATAAAACACAAACAAATCACATAACCAACTTTAACCAGAGCGATATGTGATATCTGCTGGAAGTAAAATTTAAATCATGATAAAGCTGAAAACGGAGATCCCGAAACTATGAGAGATCAACAAAGATATAACGCAACTTGTACGAACTGGGCGCAAACATTGAGTACACTTAAGCATGGGTACAGTACATGTGTGTGTGTGTATTCTTAAGGTGTATAGTCCCTTTGCACATTAGGGCCTGGACTATCAGTAGTTCTACTACCATTTGAGCACTTATACACGCAAGCAGTTCAGTTTTTTACCTTTCAGCTGTACCATAATATTGTTTATTAAAAGGACACAAGGCAATCTTAAAGGTCATTTTCACTATTTAATTGACCAAACACAAAACAATCATCCTACAGGTATTTTCTTTTGATCTATACTGAATACACAATTATCTAAAATGTTATGGTTTATTTTTGTAATCACTAATTTAGATATTTGGTAAAATGGGCACCAACACCCATTTTTGAGAACTAACTTAAATTTGCATATTGGTGTTTGTTTTTTTTGCTTAAAGAAACTAACCCACCAAATAACGGCAAAATTACTCTATAAAATTGATTATCAAAACTCTATCCAGGTGTTCAGATCATATAATAATGTATATGTGCTGATTAAAAGTATATTGTTTTTCACAGGTTCTTAAAAATACTGGTGTTGAATATGCGTAAAATGAATTATGAATTGTTAACCCTAATTCAACGCTCCAGTTTTGAGGTTTGGCCTTTGCTGGTTAAAGCCATTTATATTTTGCCTATAGAGTTTGGATTCAAAATATAAGATATATAGAAACGGTGCACATACGTTGTAAAATTTGGATGTTGTTGGTGGGATAGCTAATGTAACGGTTAATTAAAATAATGACTAATTATATGTAAACTATAGAAGGATTAGTAGATAGTTCTCAAACTGAATAATTTCCCTGTGTTGAAATCAGTATTACAGGAGTTAAGCTTTTAATACTGTATCAAGAGTGGAGAGATAAAGCGGAGCGTGTTAAACTATACTCTGTAAAAGAAGTTTTGGACCACGGCAGTGTTCGAACCCGTACATTGATCGCTGAACCATGACATTCGACCATAACCCTTATTATCTCAGTTGATAATTTACAATAGCTCAACAATCAACAATAATTATCGTTTACAATGCAAGTTTGCGAAAAAATAATAATCTTTTTATTGGTTACTCGAAGTGTCCGTAACTGTTACTTTGTATGGACTTTGCAACATTTTTTACAGACCCTTTGTGTGTTCGCGATATTTTTTTAAAATCAAATCTTGTTTGGAATTTAATGTTTCTGGTACCAAATTAACCGGGTAGGGTAGACCTTGGTTACTAAAAAAAGATACTTAAATTTTGTCCACGAGTTTTATTTTTATATGACCTTATATACCTGGTCCAAAACTTTTTTTACCGAGTATATATAAAGACTGCAGTGCATTCCTTTAAGGGATAATAACAAACATACAAAAGATGGAAAAAAACACGAAACAATGCAACTGGCATAGCATTGAAAATTTTCAAACAAAAAAAATAAATATGGAATCTATATAATAGAAGTTTATAATATTTTGATATAAAAAAATCTATCCTATACAGATACCTATATTCTTTTTTTAGCAAAAACATTTTTAACAAAATCTCTCCTTGCACAACCCAATGTTGAAAGTATGTTTAATTAGCATTTCAAAAATATGTACCTTTTATAAGTTAACAACAACACTAACAACTTTTCAGTTGCCAACAAACGTGTGGTGTTGACGCAGTTCCTTAGTGCTTGCCAACTCTCTTGCTCAAAAAACAAAACCTCAGTCTCCATATTTCTGTGACCATTTCTCCCTGCTTAGCAGTGACAACTGGAGTATTACAACAAAATCACCACACACATTTTGATATAATGCCCCACGATAAATAAACCAAGTACAACATAAAACACTGTAATAGTAATTATTGTTTGGGGCACTTGTTTCAGCCCAAGGTTTTTTGAACTTTTCAGACAAAATAGAATTCGTACCTAAAAAAGTTGTATATCAGTGAAACAGACATTTCTAGTGGTAAATAAAAATACCTTACTTTTCGAAATCGGTTGAGAAATAAAAAAATTCTTGCGCGAAAGCAGTTTTTGATGGGCCATTTTCAATGCAAAATTCTTCTGCATGAAAACTTTGAAAAATACTTATTTTTAGAATTTTTTATCCGAAAATGGTTTTAAATTGTTGGATAACCTGAATGTTTTTTTTGCAAAATATGAAGGCTTACTGAAGTTATATGAAGTTTCTTAATTGTCTGCTGTCCCATCAACAAGGAATTTACATGGGAAAACATCATCATAAACTCATTTGGGCTATAAAATATTTATTTCTCAACAAATTTTAAAAAACTAAGGTATTTTTATTTACCACTAAAAATACCAGTTCTAATGATATATAACTGAGTTACTTCTTGTTTAAATTGCTCAAGCTTTTGCAGAAAAACCTTTGGCTGAAACAAGCGCCGCGAACAATAGTAAATGAAAGACTATACGTTTTTCACGTTACAAAACGAGATTTACAAATTAATATGTAACTTTAATAGCGTCTACATAATTCACAATAAAAAACAACAACAGATTTACAAATCATGAAACTGCTATTATACACAGTCACAGAATAAACAGAGATACGATTTTAGCACGTACCTACCACATTTTATAATGCCATGCTAAAACGTACCTACCACATTTTATAACGCCATGTTTCCCTAAGTCCGACCTTTTATAAACTAGAGGCAGTGCTAATCACAAAGATGCAGAATGTCCCCACTTTGCAATTACGGTCACTTAAAACAAATAGCATTTATTTTTAAACTTGAAAGCAAGTGCCTTCCTCTGACAAAAAACTTATACAAGATAGCCATACTTCTTGTTGAGTGCTCACTTGTTCATTGCTTGGGCCAAATAAAATAATATGTGTGGTTCCAGTTATACTGGGTAACAAATAAGGGATGGTATGTCCGTAAATCCTTTTTATGAAGACTATTTTTTGAACTTGTAAAACAGGCTAGACTGCAACTAGGTCTTGCATGAAATCTTGTTACTTTCTCCAATTTTCTAAAGCATTGCACAAAAACAGAGCTGAAAGGAATGGAATTAACTCTACCCGAGTTGTGCCACTTTCTGAAGACGATGATTTGCCACACGTCTTTGAGATCTTTTACCAAAAAAAAAATGAGACCCAAAATTACAGTAAGCAAAAATGCCCCAAAAATCTAAGGTAACCATAACCACAGATTTTATTTCATTTGGCCTCATGAATTAGTTTGGAAAAATAAATATATTTTAAACAATGCCTAACATCTAGACACATTCTAAACACGGCCTAACATGTAAAGACACATTCTAAACATGGCCTACATTCTTCTCTATACATATCCCTGCCAATTTTACATTTTAAAGACATTATGTCGCAAACGTTCAACTTTTTATTACAATTTAATACTGTACATTTTACAATATTGTCTATAGTGTAACCCCACCACACACCCCGCTCCCAAAACCCCACCTTCCCTATTGTTCTCCCTTTCGGGAAATGCAGATCTGACAGCCAACAGACACAATATGGTATATAGTTTATACTGAACGTTACAACTAAAAACTTACTCCTTTTAACAAGTATAAAGTACCTTTATAGAATATGTGCAACTAATAAAGCTGCTATAAAAAGTAGGCAAAATTAATTAAATGTTAAATGCATTGACTGATACACACTTTGCTACCATCGCCCGTTTTTATTGTCTTGTTACTCTAGTATAATCTTAACAATAAATGATAATGTTTAAAGTTTAGCTTATATACACACGTATCTTTGTATAAAATCCAGGCAGCGATAGCAGTGTGTGATCAATAAATAAATAAATATAAATGCTTTCACATGGCAGCATTTGGCAGATATATAAGTAAGCTATATTATTGTCACAAAATGTCACGGGTAGAGCGTACTGGTCGTATATAGCTCTTGTATCGGTTACACCCAAAATCTATTGTTCGAGTTGAAACAATTTCACAATATTCATGATCTATTCATGTAACACGTAAAAGCGTGCACATTTTAAGTGGCCGCCAGAGAGGCCGTGTCATAAGTTTAGTTTTGTGCTAATGCATGTAAACGTATAGGTATATTTTCCTTAAACGGCAAAATTGTATAAGGGGCCTGTCGTGTAGATTCAATACTGTAGATTTAGCCACGTTTGTCACGGACTGAACGGGGGAAATAATGATTTGGGCGTAATGTTTGCTATAAAACCCATTGTCTTCTAGCTATCGCCGGGATAATCGATAGTACTTTGTTGGAACAGAGATTGGACGGCAAATTTCACAGGCAACATGTGGTTAGTAGTTTTATCAAACTTTTATCGTATATTTGTATTCAGTGGGCGGCGCCATCTTGTTTGGCGGTTACGACATCCGGTTAGCATTGATGTTTCTCAAACATAACTTTAGACTAGCATATGATTTTGAAGTTACTTTATTAGATGTAATTATTGTAATTGATCATTAATTGTAAAACAATATTAATTTGATAACAGTGGATAATAGGTGCATTAGTTAACGTTGGCGTATAACTCGGTGATTGTAATACACGATTGTTAACATTAGTCAACAATGAGATGAGTGACAAGAATAAATGCGTGCATGCATAACTCAGTGAGTGTAATATATGAGTAATTTGATCATGTTTATATTACATGTATTAGGGGCATTGATTAACAGCGACGTACATAGCGTATACATGGCGTTGTAGAATATGTATACATTGCTACTCATCATTAGTACAGCTTACATATATTGATTGAATAATGATTTGTTTGGGTAATGGTAATTATGCAAGATTGTTATGTTTGTCAACCGACATCTAAAACGTATGTATAATTACAGCCTAAGCCATCCAGGATATAAGGATCCAGGATATAAGCCATCCAGGATATAAGCCATCCAGGGTTGGAGTAAGCCATCTAGGTTTGGATATCCAGGAGTGGAGCTAAGCTTCCACGACTAACGTTACAAGCGGTGGAGACGGTCCCCGTACCTGCGCAGCCAGGTTTTACTAACGACAACCCCCGGGACACAAGGTGGGCCCGTTACCAGTCCTCACTGGAGGAATATCATTCACAATCTCAGTGGAGATTAACTATCATTGCATCGCGTCATCAACCCTTACAGAAGGCATTTGATGACAATCATCCATTGAATTCGCGCATCATCATCTTCATGAGCTCTCGCGCATCACAGTTATCGCGCTAGATCAACATTGTTATAGCTTTAACAACACTTTAGTGTCTTAGACATTCAGTATTTATAACAATACTAAGAACGTCTTAAACGTTCAGGAGAACATTCTTTTCATAGTTCATTTGTGTATTCGCTTGTTTTTTTAGATAATTGTATATATATTAAACATATTTTAAAAGTTGCATTAAACTTATGTAAATGCATTCACCGTCATTGATTCTTTCCTGAGTTAGCCCAACCACTAAGGTCATCCTGTGACAACTGGTGTCAGAAGTGGGATTTTGGGCGACTACGGAGGGAAAGAATCAATAAGTGATCTTTATTATGATATACTAAATCTCTACTTATTATTTTAGAATTGTGTACCACCCTCTGATCCATCAAGGCGACTGTCGGCGATCACGGCCACAGCTTGGAAGACGAGTCAAGACACGACAAGGGTAGGGTGAGTCCAAACTGTTGTTTTGTCCGTTCTTTCCTTGGCGCGAGGTCGCAGTGGTCTACACGAGTGGGTCTGAGGCACTTTTGCTCAATAATTTGGGTGTTTGTTTTTACCTCCCTTGATATACATATAGTATCCAATTAGGTTGGCGAACAAGACGTTCTACTCATGTTGTGACACTCGAGTATACTTATATTGATGGGAGAAGTAAATATACATGTACATGTTATACACATTTCGATGATTGTTTAAGGTTTATGTCCAATATCAAATATAGATAATTTATGTAGTGTATATGTTTTGTGGAAGCTAGATACTATCTATACATAACCGTTAGTAGTTAGCGCTAGTACAAATGTGTATGTAACTTGTCCGATGATGATGCCCAGGTATTTACTGAGGACACAGTGACTTACCATTAGTAGTTAGGCGAGTAGAATTATTAGTGACGTGTGTATTGTAATTATTGTAGTGTGTAGTTCACAATGTCCATAGACATGACGTCCATAAAGGATCTTACGGAAATGGGTAAGGAGTTAGGTTATGCTGGTGAGGAGCTTAGAACCTTTGTTAAAGACGAACAGGCTAGGGAAAGGGAATTTAGACTTAAGGAAAGAGATGCTGAGAAAGATAGGTTAGAATTCGAAAGTAGATTAGCGAAAGAGAAGCGAGATGAAGAAAGTAGACTAGCCACGGAGAGGTTAGAATTAGAAGGTAGGTTAGCTAAAGAGAAGCTAGAATTCGAAAGTAGATTAGCTAAAGAGAAGCGAGATGATGATAAAGAGAAGGTAGAATTAGAAAGTAGAATAGTAAGGGAGAAGCAAGAGTTAGAACATGAGAGGTTCGAAACAGATGGTAGACTAGCTAAGGCTAAGATGATAATGGAAAGGGAGCAAAAAGAGTTTGATCATAAGTTAGCTTTAGAGTTGGAAGCAGCAAAGACACATAGTAAGGACAGTGGAACTGTAGGGAAAGATAGTTATTCTGGGAAGTTAAAAGGTTCGAAGTTACCATACTTTGATGCTGACAAAGATAACATGGACAGTTACTTGTTACGGTTCGAGCGTTATGCTGAGTTACAGGAATGGACCAAAGATAAGTGGGCAGTTCATTTAAGTGCGTTATTGAGAGGCAAGGCCTTAGATGTATTTTCTAGATTACCTAGTGTAGATGCTCTTGACTACGACAAGTTAAAGGATGCTCTTTTAAAGAGATTTGAGTTAACTGAAGAAGGTTTTAGAAAGCGGTTTAGAGCTTGTCTGCCTGAGAAAGGCGAGTCATTTATTCAGTTTATTAGTAGATCTAGAAATTACTTAGATAGATGGTTAGAGTTAGGAAAGGTAGCGCAGACTTATCAGGGCCTCATAGATTTCTTGTTGCGGGACCAGCTATTCAATGTTTGTAGTAGAGATCTGTTCTTATTTCTGAAAGAAAGAAAATTAGCTAGTGTAGGAGAAATGGCAACACAAGCAGATCAGTTTGCCGAGGCTAGAGGTGGAGCTCATAATGTAGTGTCGAAAGACAGAACTTTTAGAGATAGGCAAGGGGACGATCATAAACAGAAAGGCCAGAGTGGAAACTATAGAGGTGGAGGTAGTTCGATGGGTTCTCGAGGAGGTAGCAATAGTGGTAACATAGGTAGACCTTTTATTCGTTGTCGTCACTGTAATGGGAATCATGCTTCACATGAGTGTAGGAAAGCGGTGAAAGTGTCCGCTGTCGTAGACAATTTCAGTGAAAATATTAGAGTGGACAACAATGTAGGGAATCAGAACCAAGGTTTTAACAACCCATGGAATTTCGGTAGAGGTAGAGGTGGTCAAAACCGAGGTAGAGGTAGAGGCAGAGGTAGTAATAGTCCGGTTATTAAAACCGAGAGTAGTAGCTGTTGTGTTAAATCGGATGGTGTAATGGCGAAGATCGGAACATGTCTCTTTCCGTATGCAAATCTTCCAACGGCAGATGGTAGAGTGAACGGCACGGACGTAATTGTAATGAGGGATACAGGTTGTACAGGTGTGGTAGTTAGGCGTAGTTTAGTTACGGATGACCAGTTGGTAGGTAAACAGTCACCGTGTATGTTGCTAAATAAGTCGGTAGAGCACGTGCCAATAGCGAGAATAGATGTAGATACACCTTTCTTTAAAGGGACTACAGAGGCACTATGTATGGACGACCCGATGTATGATTTAACGATAGGGAACATAGATGGTTCAGCACTTCCGGTAATGTCCGATTTTAGAAGTAGCATAAGTAATGCCGTAGAGACTAGAGCGCAGGTTCAGAAGCAAGCTCAGGCTTATAGAAAATTAAAGGTTCCTGCAGCCGTAGGTGACATATCTAAAGCGGAGTTTATAGAAGCACAAACTCAAGACGAGTCATTAGGTCCTTGTAAAGTGAAGGCCAAGGACGGTGTAGTGAAGAAGTGTAAAGGGTCCGGTAGTTGTAAGTTTGTACATAAGAATAGGTTATTGTACAGAGAATTTGAAGATAGTGGTAGTAGACAGTTTCACCAATTAGTGGTACCTACCCAGTATAGAACGACAGTGCTTAAGGTAGCTCATGAGTCGATTATGGGAGGTCATTTAGGCGTAAAGAAAACGTCAGATAGAGTATTGGCAGAATTTTATTGGCCAGGCGTTAGTGGAGATGTAACTAGGTATTGTAGGTCCTGCGATGTATGCCAAAGGACAGTACCAAAAGGTCGAGTGACCAAAGTACATTTAGGTCAGATGCCACTGATAGATACACCATTTAAGCGGGTAGCCGTAGACATAGTTGGACCAATTTTTCCAGTGTCGGATAGGAAAAATAGGTACATTTTAACCATGGTAGACTATGCAACTAGGTATCCGGAGGCAGTAGCATTGCCCTCAATTGAAACTGAGAGAGTAGCTGAGGCATTAGTTGATATGTTCAGTAGGCTAGGTGTACCAGAGGAAATGCTGACTGATTGTGGGTCACAGTTTACGTCAGAACTTATGGCTGAAGTAAGCAGGTTATTGTCTTTGCGTCAAATCATGACAACACCATATCACCCTATGTGTAACGGGTTAGTCGAACGATTTAACGGGACGTTAAAGCAAATGTTACGGCGTATGTGTACCGAGAGACCCAAAGATTGGGACAAGTATCTCAATGCTTTATTGTTTGCATTTAGAGAGGTACCACAAGAGAGTTTAGGATTCTCTCCGTTTGAGTTATTGTACGGTAGGTCAGTTAGAGGTCCCATGAGGATTCTTAGAGAGATGTGGGCAGGTGAAGTAGATAGTGATGAGGTTAAGACTACATATCAGTATGTTTTAGATCTGAAGGAGAAACTAGAGGAGACTTGTAAGATAGCTCAAAGTCAGTTAGTTAAGGCAAGTTCCAAGTATAAACGGTACTATGACCAGAAAGCTAGAGCTAGGAAGTTTAAGATAGATGACCAGGTGTTACTGTTACTCCCGACCGACAATAACAAGTTGTTATTACAATGGAAAGGTCCGTTTTACGTTAGAGGGATAGTGAACACTATGGATTACCGTATCGAGATAAACGGAAAGTTAAAGACCTTTCATGCGAATATGCTGAAAGAGTATATCAGTAGAACCGATAATGTGCAACAAGGGGTGTTAACCGTAGTTAATGTTGCAGTTATTGAGGATAGTGAGGAAGACAGTAGTGAGGACACTAGTCCCATGTATTTTCCCACTAGTGTAGGTAGGGAGAGAGCAGCCGATGTAGACATATCGGGCATGCTTAGTGTAGAGCAGCAACGAGAGATTGGTAGTTTACTCTCGGAGTTCAGTGATGTCTTGTCCGAAAACCCGGGGCAGACAGATGGAGTGCAACATGATATTGTACTCACATCAGGGGAACCAATTAGAATTAAGGGGTATCCCATTCCATTTCACTCCCGATCAATTGTTGATGAGGAGGTGAAAGACATGTTGAAATTGGGTGTCATCGAACCTTCAAACGCCCCATTTTCATCCCCAGTCGTACTTATTAAGAAGAAAGATGGGTCAATTCGATTCTGCATCGATTTTAGGCAGCTCAATAAACGTACCATCTTTGATGCAGAGCCAATGCCTAATATTGAGGAGGTATTCTCTAAACTTGCGGGATATTCGTATTTCTCCAAGTTAGACCTCAGTAAAGGTTATTGGCAAGTCCCACTTTCAGACCGAGCTAAAGAGATGACCTCCTTCGAAACTTCGCAAGGACTTTTTAAGTTCAAGGTCATGCCCTTTGGTCTCGTAAACGCCCCAGCAACATTCTGTAGGTTAATGAGGAAAGTCCTGAAGGATTTGTCCAACACAGACAGTTTTGTAGATGACATCCTGGTGTTTACAACAACATTTGAAGACCATATTAAGGCTCTACGTAATCTGTTGGAACGGCTACGCCGGTTTAAACTGACTGCAAAACCTAGCAAGTGTCACATAGGTTACGCAGATATAGATTGTCTGGGTCATGTTGTCGGGAGGGACCAGAAATTGAAACCCAACCCCGACAAGGTTAAGGCAATTCAGGAAGCACCAAGACCCGAGACAAAGAAACAAGTTAGGTCATTTTTAGGGTTGGCGGGTTTTTACAGGAAGTTTATTCCAAACTTTTCGGCTATAGCTGCACCTTTGTCAGACTTGACAAAGAAAGGTCAACCCAATAGGATAACTTGGGGGGAAAGCCAGGAGCGAGCTTTTGTCTCTTTAAAGGGGAGTCTGGTCAAAACCCCAATACTAAAATTACCTGAACTTGACCAGGAGTTTATCCTCAGAACGGATGCCTCCGATATCGGGGTGGGTGCAGTCCTACTGCAAGAGCAAGATGGGTGTAGTCTCCCCGTGGCTTACGCAAGTCGGAAACTATTACCCCGGGAATGTAACTACTCTGTTATCGAAAGGGAGTGTCTTGCAGTAGTGTGGGGTGTCAATAAATTCCACCGATATGTTTTTGGTAAGGAATTTGTCCTGGAGACTGACCACCAACCGTTAGCTTATATGAATAAAGCTAAGGTAGCTAACAGTAGGTTAATGAGGTGGGCACTGACTCTGCAGCCTTACCGGATGAAAATTAAAGCAATCCGTGGAAAGGACAATATTGGGGCAGACTATTTAAGTCGCCGCACATAATGACCGGTTTAATACAATAGTGTATTGCAGTGTATTGTACAATAGTAGTATATGTTACGACAGGGTAGTGTACAATTGTAGAATAGTGTTGAAATTGTAATTACATATTATAGTTAGGTTATAACTGCAGTGGTAATAGATAACATACTCAAGCGATTGAGCGATCAGCTTGTACGTTTTGTCGCTCGTTTGCTCAGAAGAATTAATAGTTTCTTAACGTGTAAATATTATCATTTTGTTGAATTTTAAAAGTGTAGCACTTTCTTTAAGTGGGGAGATGTTGTCACAAAATGTCACGGGTAGAGCGTACTGGTCGTATATAGCTCTTGTATCGGTTACACCCAAAATCTATTGTTCGAGTTGAAACAATTTCACAATATTCATGATCTATTCATGTAACACGTAAAAGCGTGCACATTTTAAGTGGCCGCCAGAGAGGCCGTGTCATAAGTTTAGTTTTGTGCTAATGCATGTAAACGTATAGGTATATTTTCCTTAAACGGCAAAATTGTATAAGGGGCCTGTCGTGTAGATTCAATACTGTAGATTTAGCCACGTTTGTCACGGACTGAACGGGGGAAATAATGATTTGGGCGTAATGTTTGCTATAAAACCCATTGTCTTCTAGCTATCGCCGGGATAATCGATAGTACTTTGTTGGAACAGAGATTGGACGGCAAATTTCACAGGCAACATGTGGTTAGTAGTTTTATCAAACTTTTATCGTATATTTGTATTCAGTGGGCGGCGCCATCTTGTTTGGCGGTTACGACATCCGGTTAGCATTGATGTTTCTCAAACATAACTTTAGACTAGCATATGATTTTGAAGTTACTTTATTAGATGTAATTATTGTAATTGATCATTAATTGTAAAACAATATTAATTTGATAACAGTGGATAATAGGTGCATTAGTTAACGTTGGCGTATAACTCGGTGATTGTAATACACGATTGTTAACATTAGTCAACAATGAGATGAGTGACAAGAATAAATGCGTGCATGCATAACTCAGTGAGTGTAATATATGAGTAATTTGATCATGTTTATATTACATGTATTAGGGGCATTGATTAACAGCGACGTACATAGCGTATACATGGCGTTGTAGAATATGTATACATTGCTACTCATCATTAGTACAGCTTACATATATTGATTGAATAATGATTTGTTTGGGTAATGGTAATTATGCAAGATTGTTATGTTTGTCAACCGACATCTAAAACGTATGTATAATTACAGCCTAAGCCATCCAGGATATAAGGATCCAGGATATAAGCCATCCAGGATATAAGCCATCCAGGGTTGGAGTAAGCCATCTAGGTTTGGATATCCAGGAGTGGAGCTAAGCTTCCACGACTAACGTTACAAGCGGTGGAGACGGTCCCCGTACCTGCGCAGCCAGGTTTTACTAACGACAACCCCCGGGACACAAGGTGGGCCCGTTACCAGTCCTCACTGGAGGAATATCATTCACAATCTCAGTGGAGATTAACTATCATTGCATCGCGTCATCAACCCTTACAGAAGGCATTTGATGACAATCATCCATTGAATTCGCGCATCATCATCTTCATGAGCTCTCGCGCATCACAGTTATCGCGCTAGATCAACATTGTTATAGCTTTAACAACACTTTAGTGTCTTAGACATTCAGTATTTATAACAATACTAAGAACGTCTTAAACGTTCAGGAGAACATTCTTTTCATAGTTCATTTGTGTATTCGCTTGTTTTTTTAGATAATTGTATATATATTAAACATATTTTAAAAGTTGCATTAAACTTATGTAAATGCATTCACCGTCATTGATTCTTTCCTGAGTACAATTATACAGTATATATACAACTAACAGTACAGCATGTTTAATTGAATTGAAATTAATTGGGTTTTACAGTGCACCAACACATGAAAGGTTATATGGCGCATAACAGGAATGAACATGCCAGGCTGGCTCATCCTCCATTTACATTAAGATAAAATATGGAGAATGAGCCTCGAACCTTCTAACCTGCAGAACTGCAGAGTTGCTGCAAATTCTATAGTAAACACTCCACTTACGATGGAGCCACGTTTTCACGTTTCCATACGCAGTGTCATGATGAAGACCTTGAATGAGCACGATAAAAAATGACAAAATGAACATGAAGTGGGGTCCTACCCCTCCGCCTCTAGCAGGATTTGCAGTGGTTGTATTCTACCCCGGCAACCACAACATGTTTAACTAAGATGGGGAGTTTTCGATTAATTTTACATGTATCCTACAAGGACCTTGCAGTCCTGAATCTCAAACTGTCTAAGCAGTCTTTTTAGTCACAAAAATCAAGAAAGTCACAAACATCTGAAAATCAAAGCCATGAAAATCGTGTTTAATGCCCAGGTACATCCATCAGTTGTGTCCTTAAAATGACTCGCTTGTTCACCTTTTTCGAATAAAATGGCATAACCGTTTTGTCTACATGACAGAGACAGCAAATGATTTACCACTCGGTGGCCGTAAGCAGTTTTGTAGCACCCTGCTTCCCCAAAACCACCACACAAAATAAAGCGGACGAAAAAAACAACATTAAAAAAGTTATGGTTCTATATCTCGCTCCCCACCCCTCTATCCCCTTCCAAAATGTTCATCATTCGATACAAAACCATATGGTACATTTTATCAAAAGGTCACAATAAATGGATTATTAACGATTTGTGGCTGTCAAATCAGCTCTAATGAAGACATGTGTCATTAGTTTTCTACATGACCCAAAATAGCTAAATCTTCATTGACCAGCATTAAAAGCAGTGTCAGTCTCATCCACCACACTGTAAATTGTTTAATATAATAAAAAGACAATTTCACTATTAATTAATGGAATGAGTGAGAAATTGTGTTCCAAATATCAACTTTCGCTTGGACAGGGAAAATGCAGGGTATGTAAATAATGTAAATACACATTTTGATGGCTCAATACCAAACTATTGTTTATCACATAACATGGTGTCTGGGAGTGTAATAAAGCCAGGACTTACTTCCCATAATACCTAGTGTATTACAGATGCAAATGAGGACCGAATCACTGTAAAACATTTAATCCCAATTGTTTCCATGGTATATCATACGATATGTTCAGACACCTTAAATATTTATCCTTATTTGAAATCTTACTTTATAAAATGCATGTTAGTAACATTAAATTTATTTTAAGGTGTCGCATTATTTGAAGAGCGAATGCGTTACAACCGCATAATGTAGCTGATGTCATGAAAACAACAAAAAGACGTCATGCTTTCTCTTACATATTGCCGTCGTATACAAGGTAAATTGACAATATTAAAGCCAAACTATCACGTCGTAGATGTTATGTGATAAACAGAATCTTACATTCGTGACTGTGTATTATTGACTTTAATAATTAAACTCGTTGAATAAAAAGATAGGATACTCGGCAGAGACTCGTATCCTATCATTTTATCCAACTCGTTTATTAAAATCAATAATACAGTCACTTATGTAAGATCCTCTATATAATGTTATCTATTTATATATGCTTACAACAGTTTCGCAATGACCCTCTAATTTATGAGTTGTTCCAGTACTCACACACAGGCAACTGTACATACTGTGCTAATACAAATAATCTCTGGCATTTCTATATGAAACATATCACAGCTAGAGCACTTAGCACGGAGGTCTGAATCACATATGTGTCAGGTGTTAATCAAATATCACATAAATAAACAATCAAATCTTCCATTTTATAACAAATACTTTCTTTTGTAGAATTCCTGTAATAAAGAATAGTTAATTAATTTATCATTTTCAGTTTTGAATGATAATGTATCAATTGATGCATTATCATTCAAAACTGAAAATGATAAAGTATTCACTTACGGAAACAGATTGTGTTCTTTACAAAAAGAAAATTCCAATTTGTCAGGGTTATTAAATTCCGACATAAACTATTTAAAACTTGAACACTTTACAATCATAAACCAATGTTCAACTGAACATATGAGGCATGGATTCATACTCAGAAACAGTTTTACTTCTATTATTCTCCTCTGACGACCATGCAGGTTAGGCAGGTCCTAATTCTTGGTCCTCTGCCTTCGTTGTTAACATACATGCATATTATTATTATACACTACCAAGTTTACCACATATAAAAATCCTATGAATTTAATTTTCATATGATACCTATTATACGATACTTATATAAAAGTTTGTTTGTTTGTTGTGTTTGTATGGTGTTTTACGTCATTTTCAACACATGTAAGTTTATATACGACGGTCGATTTTTTGTGGTGGAGGCAGACCACCCACTTTTCCTGAGTAGAACCAGTGCTGTACACCTCCCGCCATCCGTAAGAATCGACACTTCCTCACTTACAAGTCGTGCTCTGAGTGGGATTCGAACCTGCAGCGGTGAGAGGCGAAGGTTTACAACGCAACGTCGTTAACCATTCGGCCACGGAGACGCTTATATGAAAGGACCAGTACATGATTCTTATATAAACCATTTATAAACCTGTAATACATAAAATCACAAGAAAATGTGTATGTTTTAAAAATAAAGCTTTTATGAATTTATTCTCATATGATACTTATACGGAAGTCCTATTATATAAATATCATATGATAGGTTCTATATTAAAATCATACAAGGCCCCTTTTATGCAAGAATTGAATTGAACTGAATTGGGGTTTTAAGGCGCACCAACACATGAAAGATTATATGGCGCCTAACAGGAATGAACATGCCAGGCTCATCCTCCATGTACATCGATGATAAAATATGGAGAATGGGCCTAAAACCTTCTCACCCTGAACTGCAGAGTTGCTGCAAATTCTATTGTAGACACTCCATTTACATTGGAGCCACGTTATAGTTTTTCTGACACTGCTCTAGTGATGAGCGAGATGGCACCTGAAACAATGCAGGGTCATGATGAAGACCTTTAATGAGCATGAACAAAAAGAAATGAACATGAACTTGGGGGGATTCTACCCCTCTGCCTACCCCTCCAACGGGATCTGCAGTGGCCCGATTCTTTGCCCCGGAACCAAACGCGGCCCCTGGAACCACACGGGGCTTTTATAAGAATCATATGAGAATGCAATCATATGATTATTATATATATGACAAGACCTAATGTCAGATTGAACCCTGGAACAATGTCTTTTCTGCTACAGTTATTTGTTATCAATAAATCCAAATAAACCAATATATATAAGTTTGGTAGTACCAGTGGTCATGCAATAGGAAAGCCCAAAGCTCGGGCTGTACTTCAAAAATATAATATATATAATTAATTACACTTCCCAAAAAATTATTAGTAAATGCACATCCACTAAGAGCCATGGGTTATTCCAATAAATAATATCCAACAATTCAAGGGGTCAGTTCTAATAATATCCAACAATTCAAGGGTCACTTCTAATAATATCCAACAATTCAAGGGTCACTTCTAATAATATCCAACAATTCATAATAATATTACCCATAGGTTAGTTCCAATATCCAACACTTCAAAAATTACCCGTAGGTTACCCCCATTAATTAATATCCAATGCACATAAATACTTGACTTGATCTTTATTAGGAGAGATCCTTTTCCCTGTTGTTCCTGTCTGTTTCTTCTTTCACATATTGATCACCCATTTCTGCTGCTCTTTCTATGTTCCTAAGACTAGAAGCTAATGTATCAGAAATCCAGTTCATCAAAACACTAATCTCTTTGCAAGGCCACCTGAAAACAGCAACATTAAATTTCTTGAGAGGAATTGTTTTGTTTTACCATAAAACACAATATATAGGCTAAATAAAACAATAAATCGGTAGAATCGATGGATACCCCGCAAATAAAAGTACACACGTAAAATATAATCAGATCAAAAATGTAGGAGGAGTTGAGCGGACAAGCTTTATAACTGAACAAGAAACGTGGAAATTCCACGAAAACCAGGTTTTCCATTTGAAATGCTATTACTCTACCGGTAAGATGAAAATGAAGTAACAAAAGGGTTTTTGTCTACAAAAAAACAGCAAATTACATAAATGAAGTTGCTGAAGTTCTAAAGTGATATAACAGGTGTACAATATAGAATACACAGAATGACATGTGAATCACAAACATAAATGCATACACAGAGATATGAGGACTGTAAAGAAAGAAAAGATTTGTTATTAAGGCAAATATAAGCTACATACACAGCAAGTTTCGTTACAATACTTTTAAGTAACTGAGAGGAAATCATTTTTCTATTTTTAGTAACAATGACCTTGACCCCAGTGACCCCAAATGCAATCCCGAACTTCCTTTTGATATAAGATACATACACACATCGTTTCATTCTAATATCTCATTCCCTACTTAAGTTATCAAGTGGAAACCATTTTCTATTTTTAGTAACAGTGACCTTGTTCTTGACCCAGTGACCCCAAATTCAATCCCAAGCTTCCTTTCCATATAAGCTACGTACCCTGCAAGTTTCATCACAACATCTCAGGTTTATGGAAATTGGATGAAGCTATAGATTAAAAAAACTCTGCCAAAAATTATTCTGAAAGCAGGAATAGACAATATGCACTATTAAACATCCGACTAATACTTCCTATGAAGTTTCATGAAAATCAGATAAAAAACGTAGGAGGAGTTTAGAGGACAAGCTTTTGATTCGAAAAACTTCAAAGTCCTGTAACTCTGCCAAAAATCATTCAAGCGGAAAGTCCTAAAAATATGCGCTACTAGACATCACACTGATATTTCCTATTAAGTTTCATGAAAATCAGATAAAAAACAAAGCAGTAGTTGAGTGGACAAGCTTTAGATTCGAAAAACTTGAAAAACTCATAACTCCAACAAAAATCATTCAACCGGAACGTTCCAACAATATGTGCTACTGAACACCATACTGATGCTTCCTACATGAAAATTGGATAAAAAATGTAGGAGTTAAGCAGACAAGCTTTAGATTCGAAAATCTTCGAAGTCACTTAACTCCACCAAATATCATTCAAGCAAAACGTCCTGGTAATATGCGCTACTGGACAGTAGACATTATACCGATGCTTCCTTTGAAGTTTCATGAAAATCAGATAAAAAAAGTGTAGGAGGAGTTGAGTGGACAATCTTTAGATTTCAAAAATCTTCAAAGTCTCATTACTCCACCAAAAATCACTCAAGCAGAACGTCCTGACAATATGCACTACTAGACAGCATACTGATACTTCCTGTGAAATTTCGTGAAATTCGGATGAAAAAACGTAGGAGCTGAGCAGCAAGGTTTAGATTGAAAAACTTTAAAGACCGCAACTCCGCCAAAAATCATTCAACCGGAACGTCCTGATAATATGCACTAATAGACATCATACTGATACTTCTTGTGAAGTTTCATGAAAATCGAATGAAAAACTTAGGAGTTGAGCGGCCAAGGAAGTGGGACAGATGGACGGACATACCTACAGACATGATGGCAAGAATATGCTCCCCAGAAATTTTTGGAGAGCATTAATTAATCCTGGACTAATTTGGATGTGCAATTATAGAAGCTGCTCAAAAGGGCCTGAGAAGGAGCTGCAGTGGCCGAGCTATTAGCATAATTCACTCTCATCCCAGAAGTCACCGGTTCGATTCCCGGTGGGGTCACGTCCCGGGGTTTTCAAACGCACTCCCGCTGTATCTTACTCGGGCAAGGTACTGTGAAAGTATCCCATCCTTCAGAGGGGATGTAAAGTGATACAAGAAGGATGGCATGTTTGACTATAAGTGTCTTAAAAACACTGACATTATACATTAAAACCCAAAGGGACATAAACACAACACTGACAGAGGGTTGGACCCTAGTATATCGTGAAACACATTTGTGGCAAACATGTCTGTGAAGTTATAGTCAAGAAACAGGCTAACTAACAAAATATAACCATTACATTTGGGCCATGAAAACTGAATTGAATTGGGGGTTTAAGGCGCACCAACACATGAAAGGTTATATGGCGCCTAACAGGAATGAACATGCCAGGCTCATCCTCCATATACATTGAGATAAAATATGGAGAACGGGCCTAAAACCTTCTCACCCTGAACTGCAGAGTTCCTGCAAATTCTATTGTAGACACTCCATTTACACTGGAGCCACGTTATAGTTTTTCTGCCACTGCTCTAGTGATTTGAGCGAGATGGCATCTGAAACAATGCAGGGGTCATGATGAAGACCTTTAATGAGCACGAACAAAAAATGATAAAATGAACATGAATTTGGGGGGATTCTACCCCTTTGCCTTCCCCTCCAACGGGATCTGCAGTGGCCCTATTCTTTGGCCTCCGGAACCACACGGGGCGCGCCATGAAAAGGACAAATGTAAGTCAATCAAGTGATCCTTTCATGACAAACATAGTATCTGGGAAGGAATTATATGAAAAGGTGTTTTCTTCCGTATGAAGTAGGCATCAAAATGTGTTTTTGTATATAAAGTAGTGCATTTATTTTCCAATCACTTTTTATATGTTTTTTAAACCTGAAAGAATTCAAGGGGCAAGGGGTAGTCCTACAGTCCCCATGAACACCTACATTACCTTGTATATTACATGCATCAATTAAAATGTAATTGTAGCTGTCTTTGTTGTTTCTATTGTGTTATAAATGCAAAATAAGGTATTTTTTTCTGACCATTCTACGATGATCTGTTCCAACCTTACCTGATTCAGCCTCTATTTTCCTCTTCAAGCTTGGCCTACACTGGTCCATCACATCCTTCTTACTGTTGCCTATCTTGGGTAGGAGGTGGCCTGGGGTGGGATATGGCTTGTTGTAGAAATACGGCAATTGTAAGGCCTGAAGTTAATATTAAAGCATGATTACACTGCATATTCAATACAGTAACAACGGTATTTATTATCAAGTAAAAAATCTCAGGAATTCATTGAAATTCTAAAAGAATGAAATTAAACTATTTTTAATGGCTCCTCAACACATTACAGATAGAGCAGTACGCTACATAGTAATACATTACAGATAGAGCAGTACGCTACATAGTAATACATTACAGATAGGGCAGTACGCTACATAGTAATACATTACAGATAGGGCAGTACGCTACATAGTAATACATTACAGATAGGGCAGTACGCTACATAGTAATACATTACAGATAGAGCAGTACGCTACATAGTAATACATTACAGATAGAGCAGTACGCTACATAGTAATACAGGAACTTTATCCTATTCATACTCTCAAACAGACTCCTATTGTTTGGGGTGCTTGTTTCAGCCAAAGGGTTTTCTGCAGTAGCTTGAGGAATTTAAATAATAAGTACATTAATTTTATATCACTAGAACTGATATTTTTAGTGGTCAATAAAAATACATTATTTTGAAAATCGGTTGAGAAATAAATATTTTACAGCCTAAATATTTTACAGCCCAAATGATTTTTTGATGAGGCTTTTCCCATGTAAATTCCTTGTTGGTGGGACAGCAGAAAATTAAGAAACTTCATATAACTTCAGTTAGCCGTCACAGTTTGCTATAAAACTTTCAGTATGTCTTAATTTACGAATATCCAACAATTTAAAAACATTTTTGGAGAAACATCCTAAAAAAAATTTGTATTGAAAATGCCCCATCAAAAACAGCTTTCGGGCATGACATTTTTATTTCTCAACCGATTTTGAAAAGTAATATATTTTTACTTACCACTAAAAATGTCTGTTTAACTGATATACAACTGATTTAGGTACGAGATGTATTTTGTCTGAAAAGTCCAAAAAAACTTTGGCTGAAACAAGCGCCCCAAACAATATGGTTCTTTAACATGCTCATTACAGACTCCATAGACGAGACTGCACGGTTAACATCTCCATCCGACAGATGTTAATATATTAAAGGAACATGTGTAGATAAGATTAAAAAATGCAATACCAAACAAAATACAACATCAAAACAGCACAACATAAAAAGTTACCATGACTGGATCAATATGTAAGGTATACAACTTTAATAGTGTTATTAATCCTTTTAGAGATCCCTTTGAAAGTACCGTACCTCCGTTGCAGTGGCCCGTGACAGGGGGTCCATCGTCAGAAGCTTCTCCAAAAACTCCAAGAGATCATCTGAGGCAGCAATAAATATTTCTTTCAGCGGCGTCCTGGGGCAGGGTTTGAATTGGACAAAATCGGGTAAATATTCCATCGCCTGAGGATATATAAAGCATGTACACTATAAATGTAATAGTAATCAACATTAAAAAATATTTAACAGTTTAACTAAATTTGTTTTTTGTTTAAAAATGTGAACGACATTATTATGTACTCTGAGGGCTATTCCTCAGAAAAGCAATTTAAAAAACATTTATTACTGAAAAATATTTTCCGAAATTTTGGTATTTAAACTAAATTTTTCAATAGATTAATTGTGCTTAAAACATTCGAAACAATGGACTTACACAACAAAGTGTCACAATAAATCTGAGGAGTGATACACAAAAAATTAGCCTTTTTCCACATTTCCGGAAAGAAAAAAAAATTGCCCCAATGTCATTATAGATTTATAAGCATTTTTCTGTGTTGCTTTAATAACTAATTCCAACACTTCCCAAAATCCAGCATAACTGAGACCTTTAAGGTATACAGGTATTACACTCCCATCACAGGGGACTGAGGGTTTTACATTCCTTCTGGAGCAGTGCTGAGGAAGTGAGTAAACAACACGAGACCTGATCCCACTGGGAATCTTATGGGTGGGTGTACAATTTCAAAAGTGCCTTCTAGGGGTCCCTTGTATATTTTGATGGAATAGCCCTCAACGATTTTTCCAGAACTTACTGTAAACATAATAAATACATGTACATGAAAAATGCAGCTTAATAGCTGCAGAGTGAAACTTTGTAAGTTGAACTGGGTTTTACAGCTTACCAGCGCTAACAGGCTATATTGCTATTACAGGAGTGAACATCCCAGAACCAATATTCGTTTACACTGTTAAGGGTGCCCTCTGCTGAGGTTTTGGATTTTTGCACTTCCGGAAATTTACATTTGTTATATTTCAAAAATTATAATAAAACTGGAAAAAATAATTATACAGTAACAAACTTATGCCCAATAGGGATATTTTAGTGCAAAAAAATTAAAAATAAATTAGATTTTTTTTTTGACCTCACATGTTGTGCCCAAAATTGACAATTTTTAACATAAGCCAAAATGGGGGGTAGGGGTACAAAAGATGGTATTTCTCAAAAACCATTTAAGATATTCACTTAATTTAAACTTTATTACAAAGACATGTGTTAGCATATACATAGACAGGAATAAAAAGTATTTTCCTATTATTTGTTACAGACCTATGCCGTTATATGTCAGAGCTCGTCGAAATCTAAAAAAGCACATTTTTTTCTCAGTTTTTATTGAATATCTTTCTTATATGCACACCGACCCCCAATTTTTATTTTTTCATTCTGATACTCAGGTCTTGTATATATTGTAGACAAAATATCTCAAAAAGTTATCTGTTCCTTTATCATGAAAAATTTATGGATCACAAATTTAAAAATGCAATTTATAGTAAACTGGGTGGGGTAATGACAAGGGATGTACTTATTTTTCAGATGGTGATAAAAATACCCCAACCCTTAATTTTTCGTCCTAAAGTATGATCTATTACATTATAAAAGACGGAAAATCGATACCTGTTCTGCAAACCACACTACACACATGTAAGTTGCCATACACAATTTGCAGCTGATTCAGAATTTAAAACCGCACTGTGAGAGTGTATTACTAAAGATTAATTTTGCGAAAAAGTTAAATCACTGACCCATCATTATTTTTCCAGAAACTAACTAGTAATATGTTAGTCTTCATAAAAAACAGGGAAATAAAAAATTCTATCTGTTCTGATATTCACCAGAGGGCCCCCTTAAGTAGAATAACAATAAACCATTGCACCCGCAAAATGGCAAGTGGCAGCAAATTTGCTTTTACTGGCCTCTTGTGACACGCAGAGGTTCACGCCATTCTGAGAGTTAGATTGTACTTACAGGCCATTCTTCCTTGTGGGGTGTTCCAAGACACTGGAATATTTTATTGAGCTGGTCTAGGTCTGAATCTCCAGGCAGGAATGGAATCTGCAATAAGACAGAAAACTAAGTTTAAGTGCCTGTCAAGTTCAGACCAGAATTATGAGCAGAAAATGCTTGTGCATGTAGTCTGACAGCCTAAACTACATTAGACAAATTGGTATTTTTAACACTGAGCTATTTAGTATTATATCCACATCTTGAAGCTGTTAAGTTCAAATATAATTTCTTTTGCAATCCTTCATGAATTATGAGCAGATCTTTTTTAATTGTTAAAGTTTATAAAAAGGGGGCATAACTCTGCATTGGATAATTGATAATGAGGAACTTTATAAAGTATTATGACAATAGGTGAATACTTTGCCAAGTTATGAGCTAGGTTATGTTGCAGGTAAATGTTTTATGAAAAGGGGTATAAACTACATTAAAGACAAAGTTATTGGACGTGTTTAACGACATTCCTTGTGGAAAGATGATGTGTGTGAAATTTCAAATACTTTTCAAGTTATGGTCAGTTATGACCTTGTTTGGTTGCAGATTAAATTTTGACGAAAAGGGGCATAACTCTGCCAAAATAAAAGCCAAAGTTATTGGATATGTTAAACCACATTCCTTTAGGTAAGATGAAGATGTGTGTGAAGTTGTATGAACATACGTTAAATACTTTTGGTGGAAGGTAACGTGTGACAAAGTGATCCCTAAGTGTATGCCATGCTACGCAGCCGACATAAAAAAGATGGTTCAGGATACACTTGTGTATACTATAAATCTACAATATTATTCAATAAACATTGGTATCAGAAATCTGTCCTCATATAGGGTTAACTGTATTGAAATGAAAATGGTAGCAAATTGTGTTTCATGGCGCCGTGTTGTTTCTCACAGTTTTCTCATAATCAATTCCAAATAAAACTAAATGATGGCATGTTTTTGACAGTTTAATGTCACATGACTTGATTCGACAAATTTTTGAACATAACCGATCAAATTGCAGGATTTTTGTCAAGTGCGTAAGAGTCACAATTAAACAGCCTATAATGTATAATAGTGTAACCTCTGTTAGCACCCTGACTAATAACAGGACTATAAATCTCATTTTTGACACTTGTTCAATGAAAAATTCATTTAAATAGCCACACAGATTGATTGTTTGTTCAACAATTTATGAGAACCTCTTTCATATCAAATATAACAGTGTTATTTACACTTTTAATACTCGTAACAATAATTCTGCCAGAATACATCCCACTGCCCACATGTCCACACCAGTACCATAGTTTACACTTACCCGTAACAATAATTCTGCCAGAATACATCCCACTGCCCACATATCCACACCGGTTCCATAGTTTCTAGCACCAAACAACAACTCGGGACATCTGTACCATCTGACAAAAGGGGGATAAATATATCATGTTCAATTATAAAAGATAAAAAATATTTTATTTTTTCAGAGATATTTAATTTATTTATTTATTTGACATAATATCTGACTATAATTACAACTGAATATATAAACATTTACAATTTAACGTATGTTTTATGTAGTATATTTAAGATGTAATGCAATTTGCAAAACATCCATTTAGTTGAGAAATAGTGGAGAAATGAGTCATGACACTTTATATTCTACCATATATGCACTTGGCACCTGTTTCGAAGAATGGGATGGAAATGTCCCTTGATGTCAAGTTGATTAACCAAATCTAAGAAATGATAATTGTCAGGGCTGTCCCAAGCCCTTTAAGGCATGCTACCGCGATATCTTCACTTCAGAAAATGACCTACCGCCACACATTAATGTAGCCGCGATGCCTTAAATTAGTTGCCGCGTTCCTTAATCCTAACAACATTTCAAGTTTCCCCTTGGATGTTTTACAAAAAAATGATAACCTTCTGTAAACTAACTTAATCCTTAACTTATAACTGATGACTGTCATTTTCACCTCGAGGCAATCAAGTCTGTCACGCAACACCTTCCAACCATAACTGCACCTTGATGAATAATATCTAGCCCAATCAGGACTTTTAACCAATCAGTTACAAACTAACACCTCATTAATTTACATATTTTACATCACTGACAAGACCCACATGACATTTTTTTGTTCTGATTTACGACAATCGTATTTGCGAGGTGTCTGCCTCTCATTATGTGATGTATGAAAAGCTATTCAGATTGCAGAAATTTAATATCTCAAAAAAAAGCATGCCATGTAAAAAGAGATTACTTCTACTATGAAGTACAGATGTTCATGCGTAATGAAATCAAAATCGAAAAAAGACTCAAAGGCTTGGCTATTTAAATAGTAAACGTGATTAAGAGAATACTGTGTTTTTTTTGTTTTCTATATTTTGGGAACATAACCCATACCGTCAGAATTGGGAATTTTAGTGTGATTTTTCACACAATTAGAAAAAATACAGTAAAACTTCATTTCATAATTGTATCTTGGCATATCTGTAATAATGTTTACAGTACATCAAAGTCAACAGAGGCATTTAAAGTGTTTTGTACTCGATACTTGTCACACTTTTGCTGCTTTTTTTCCTCCTTCTATTGGGGATTTTTGTCTCAAAATTGGTGGGTAAAAAAAAAGATATGCTTTGGCATTGGAAATATGCCCCAATAACAGCTATAAAAACAGCACGTGATTTAACCTCAACATAACTTTCCATCTTAACTTTCTAACAACAAGAACAAGCCATGATAGGACTACCCGAATAAAATGTGACCTACCTTGTTACCACTTGATGTGTATATATTCTGTTAGGTGATCCAAAAAATTTGGCTAAACCAAAATCTCCCAGCTTTAGTACACCATCCTGATTGATGAGCAAGTTGTTGGGTTTCATATCCTATGTAAAAATATACGAATTTACAACAAACCATTCTCAAAAGTTGTAGATTTTGGGGACCGTCTGTATAAGCAGCCATGTTTATAGATCCCATTTACAATTCTGACAATATAAATGTCATCTCCAACTGGAGTTCTAATCATATTATTTATAAAGATACAGCAGGGTTTTTTTCCACAAAATTGGGAAGAGGCCCAGGCCGGTCCATTTTTGGAAAAAAGAACGCGCTTATTTCTCATTTTGGGAAAAATACAAGATTTCATAAATTAAGTAAATATGACATTAATATACTTTATTTATATTGTCATCCATTATTTACCATAATTATTAACTTTTCCAAGTCGGAATTTACTTAGCAGACAAAAACACACTGCAGAATTCATGTTTTTTCTCAAATTCTGAGAGACTGCTGTTTTCCGATTGGGAAATATTTCTGCCACAGTTGGGAAAAAACAGTCCAATTTTCAGTTGGGAAGAGGCCCTTTACAGGCCTCTGTTATATAAGGTAAAAAAGCCCTGTACAGTGGCAGAGTACATGTCACTATTTGATTGTTCATGAAATGGACAGAACTAGATATTCAATGAAAGGTTCCATATTAAATAAGTGTTTCCGCAGAACAATTAAAAGTTTTTTAAGTAATTTAAAGATGTCAAATAAAGAAGCACGAAAATAAAGCCTTATTTCTGTTTACCAGCTAGTTTAAATTGTGGAAAAAACATGCATCGCTATTAAAACACATTGTACATGAAAGCATTTAATTGAAATAACAAAAAATAACAAAATCATATCATTTGTCAATTAATACATTTCTTAAAGTTTCAAAAATGTATATATTTAACAAATGGTAAAAATGTATTCTTTTTTCAAAAACTCTTAATGAAATAATGGACCAGGCCTGGAATTCCCCAACCATTCTTCAAACTATTCTTAGACTTGAACTTAAGTACTCAAATTTTGTTCACAAATATTTCCATGACCTTCAAAGATAAACAATCGTATGAAGTTGCTTTTTATTAGTATTTATCATATCATACATAGCAGCTTGAAATGTTTATACTTTAAACTTCTAGAAGTATTTGTGATTGAAATGTGCCTACTTGGGCCTAAGTCTAAGAATATTCTCAAGAAGGGTTGGTGAATTCAAGGCCTGCACTTACCCTATGTAATATCCAGTTTGAGTGTAGATATTCCAGACCTTTCACTGTCTGCAGAATGTAAGACTTGATATGTGGGTGTGTAAGAATAATGCTGTTATCTTTTATTATAATCTGAAATAGAAAACAACATGAGCATGCAGAAGCTGGTTACTTCCCTTGGTCAGTCATTTCTAAAAAATATATGTGCTTGTTTGTTAAATATTTTAAAATGCCACAGCAAATGTTTATTATGTAAAAGCCATTAAGATTTTTAGAAAATTGCAGTGGTCAACCAATGACACAATAATAAATGTTTTAACCTGTTTGTAAACTCAGTATTTGTATACAGAACAGTTTAACACTGTATCGTTAGTGGAACCTTACTTGCAGGCAAATTGTGTTCAAGTATACCAGAAAAAGAAGAAACTTATTTTCTAAAAACATGCATAACTAAATAAATGACTCGATGATTGATAGCATTTTAACACTGCCATACATGATTTTATTTTATGTTGTCAAGCGAAAAAAAGCAACTTTTTTGATTTTTGCTATCAGCCAAGAGAAATTATTACTGAACTTTAGAACTGATGAGGCTGAACGTTAACATTAACCACTATTATTTTATTTTTCTTAAAACACTACAATGTGCACAGTTTGGATTTTACCAAGCTTATGTTTAAATATTGAGCAAAACTCTACATCATATTTTTTGCAAGGACAATACAATTTGGGTTTTATAGCCTTATTATAAATATTATATATATATATAATACAAATAATATTATTATTGAGCTGAAAAAGAACTGTCATCACACTGGAACAAAACAGTTTTGTTTCATAAAAAGTAGATCATCGTCGTATATCCAGGCTTTAATAAAGATTATGTTATGAATTATGTGAATGAACGACGGATGATATCATTTAACCAATTCAGACGGTGAAAAAGTAAACAGCTGAAAATGAAAATATGGGTAATAACAGTTTACATAAACCTACCTCGAGGTCTGTGTCCATGAAGTCAAACACCAAACTGACATTGGACTTCTGACCAAACACATCCAAGAGCTGCAACAGGAGGAAACAATTGTGTATTTTATACAATTTATCAACCACACTTAAGCAATTTGAGTCATTATTCCCCACCCACAAACCCCAGCTAATAATACATTTTCTTTTCACTTCATTGTCCTCTATATTAATATCACCAATAAAAATTATTCCCTTTTTTCTGTTGTAAGTCAACTGCATTCTAAATCATTTATATCAAATTTGTTTTAAGACCAGATATGGCAGAAAAACATGTTTAGGCTTTAAATATGTTACTGTGGAATCATTTAATTTTGTGGGCATTAAATTTCGAGGTTCTTTCCAAAAAGACAATTTTGAGGGGACGTACAATCGTGTATTTCTGATTTTTGTAAAAAAAAACAACATACGTAAATTTGTCCACCATGTTAGCCTAATGGAAAAACATCTGGCAGACCTGTCTGGCGATTATGTCACAGATTTCCTGTTGCATGTCAAATTGTCCAATTAACCATGGGTCATTAAACATTAAACACATCCAATTAACGGAGATTATGTCTGACACCATTGCTTAACCTTAATAATTATTTCCTGTGTATTGTAGTAATTGGTCATACGATTTTTGTTACGTGTATTCTGTCTGTTTCTAGTATGTTCTTGTTGATAAAATATAACAAATAATTTCCGTGTTCAGTTCATTGAGAACCCACCCAGTTGTCGAACAAATAATATTAAGTACTCGGTAATTGATGACAATGATAACGAACGTTAATACCATTCGTGAACGATTTACTAGTACACAACTTCGAACGTCAACACTGGTATACTGACTTTGAAAAGTTTAAAACAAACACTTTTGTTTTTTATTTTCAAAATAAATGTTTATTAAATATATCAACATTTTTTCCTGACAACATACAACCTGATTCAATAGTTATTGACTAAATGATGAGTCCAAAACTGCTATGCGGTACCGTACATTATGGATTCTGAATCGACGCAATTTTTCGTACGCATTATTCAAACTTCATTTAAACATTCCAGGGCTTTTTTCCACAAAATTGGGAAGAGGCCCAGGCCTGTACATTTTGGGAAAAAAGAACGCGCTTATTTCTCGTTTTGGGAAAAATACAAGGTTTCATAAATTAAGTAAATATGACATTTATATACTTTATTTATATTGTCATCCATTATTTACCATAATTATTAACTTTTCCAAGTCGGAATTTACTTAGCAGACAAAAATACACTGCTGAATTCATGCCTTTTCTCAAATTCTGAGAGACTGCTGTTTTTCGATTGGGAAATATTTCTGCCACAGTTGGGAAAAAACAGTCCAATTTTCTGTTGGGAAGAGGCCCTTTACAGGCCTCTGTTATATAAGGTAAAAAGGTAAAAAAGCCCTGCATTCATGGGGATTTGATTTCGTTGTTCGTGTCAACCTCGAAATCCACAAAATTAAATCTCCCATGCATATTAATGATTTCACAGTATTTTATTTGTATCAGACCTGTTATCGCCAACTTTGGACATAAACAGGTTTCTGGCATACTTGGATAACAACCAGTCAAACCTTGAGTTTAATCCAAAGAAATACTCTTGAAATTTAGCTAAATTTCGGATTTAAGCCAGTTTGGGTGTTGCTATTTTAACCCTGTGATCGCTGCATTTGTAAGGTCAACCTAGCCCTTGTATCATATTAAAACAGTTATTATGGCTGAGAGATACCGACTGCTTGTATTTTAGACTCACCCCTATAATATTTGGATGACTGAGTTCCTGCAGAAGTTTGATTTCTCGTAATGCTGTCCTGTTGATGCCATCTGCTGCTTCTTGGCGTGTGCCCAGTTTTATCTGCAATAAAACGAAATAGGAGTTCCCGTTACCGCATCATGTAAGGTCATATTGGGACAGCGACCTTATATGGAGATGAATTGAAATGATGAAGTTTTCCCATCAGACATGCACCAATCAGGGTGTGAATCCATGCAGTACAGAGGTCTGCAGATCTAAAGCACAATGTCATTAACTGAGCTACAAAGGTGCAATGAAAATACTAAAACATGTTGATCTGACTGGTAATTGGTCTTTTTTTAGAAAATGAATAACTGAACTAGAAATGTTTGTTTACTGTAACTATCATGTCATATCTTCAATTGTATAGTGATGAACGAATAAATATGCCACACTTTCACTCAAACACAATTTAAATTTTATTAAAATAGGCATATCATGTAATAAATCATTCAATGATTACGAAGTTTGATATGCTTATGTTTAATTTAGAAACTTAAAATTGTTGACTAAACACTTAATTTAGATGTATACATGTAGTTATTCACATACAACTGCTTTTTCAATGGCTAAACAGCCCTATGGTGATACAATCCTACAAACAGTTCTTCCCATGTCTTACCTTTTTTACAGCTACTATTGTATCTTTATCAACATCTCTGGCCTTGTATACAGTGGCAAACTGAGAAAGAAAAACACACATTCAGTTTATTGGTTATCAATTACTGTGACATGTCTAAATATACTACTCAAAATTTGCTATGGATCACTTTTATTCTTCGATATAATTTTATTAGAAATGAATTCACAATAACGATATTAATTTCATTGATACTTCAACAATTCTACAATTAAAATCAATTCATGAGATCACATGAACATACTCTGCCCTAAATAATAGAAATAATGCTATTTATTTCAGCAAAAAAAGTGATCCTTAGCAAATTGTGAGTAGTATATAATACAACAGTATATAAATATTTCATCCCTGTGAGAGTGACAGTGGATATTGTCAACCTGAGGAAAATAATGTCGACCGAGACAAAGCCGGGTTTACAATATCCACTGTCACCCTCACTGGGATGCGATATTTATTTTATTATGCCAAAAAAAAAGAAGGGTTTGGGGGAAAACAAAACATGTAAAAACAGATAAATTTCGTTCGTATTAAGAAAAGAGATGTTTTTATTTATTTATTAACCAGTTTTGATTTAAGTAATCCACTAGACGGGTGTTTCATGGAACACGTGTGTCGCCTGTCAGTTTAACAAGGTTTTTTGAACCCAGATAAATGACCTTGACAAACTGGCCTGACTATGTTTTTGCAGAGAAAAAAATGAGTATTTAACCCATATAATGACCTTCAGCATGAATTTGACCTTTATATTATAGTATGACCATGTCGATGTTGTCATGATTAGTATATACATTGAAAGTTTGATGATGAAATATCAAGAAATGAAAAAGTTATAGCCAACGTTAATTTTTCGTGAAGAAAAAAATGAGTATTTAAACCATATAAATACTTCAGTGTGACCTTGACCTTTATATTTTAGTATGTCATGTCGATGTTGTCATGATGAGTATATATTGAAAGTTTGATGAAGAAATATCAAGAAATTAGAAAGTTATAGTCAACGTTAAGTTTTCGTGAAGAAAACAATGAGTATTTAACCCATATAATGACCTTTAGTGTGACATTGACCTTTATAAAGTCGATGTTGTCATGATGAGTATATATTGAAAGTTTGATGAAGAAATATCAAGAAATGAGAAAGTTATTGCCAAATTGACAAAATGTCTTTTAAAGCAAAGAAAATCACCGCAAATGAAAAATATAAGCATACAATTCATATATTTTACATCCGTATATTTATTTTTAATCAATCTGCAGTGATTTTCTTTGCTTTCAAATGTATTTTGTCAATATGCCATATATGGTAAAAAGACGCGATGACGTCATCGGTCCAACACGGCCGCCTTCATTTATGTTCTTTGCAAGTTTTCAATAGGTCATATCTCATTTATTTTTCAGGACATTTTGATAATTCTTCCAGCTTTTGTTCAAGTTTTTCAGGGCCCTTTTAAACAAATTGTGTTTGAAAATAGTGCATCAACCCCTTTAAAGTGATAATACTGTGATATAAACAGTGTAAAGTATAAAATAAATAAAATAACATTTGAATCACCTACATATTAAATGCATACAAAGAAAACGAGGACTGTAAAGAAAGAAAAGATTTGTAAGTAAGGCAAATAAAAGCTACATACACAGTAAGTTTTGATGCAATATCTCATTTGTAACAAAAGTAATTGAGCGGAAATCGTTTTTCTATTTTTAGTAACAGTGACCTTGACCCCAAATACAATGCCAAATTTCTTTTGTATATAAGGTACCTACACAGCAGGTTTCGTTCCAATATTTCATTCACAACTTAAGTTATTGAGAGGAAACCATTTTTCTATTTTTAGAACAATGACCTTGACCACAGTGACCCCAAATGCAATCCCAAACTTCCTTTTGATAGAACTTAATAAGCTGCCTACAATACAGCAAGTATCATTCTAATATCTCATTCCTTACTTAAGTTATTGAGAGGAAACTGTTTTTCTAGTGACCTTGACTCCACTGACCCCAAATGGCATCCCAAACTTCCTTTCCATATAAGGTACCTACAGAGCAAGTTTCGTTTAAATCTCATTCCCAACTAAAGTTAAAAAGCGGAAACTATTTTTAGTAACTGACCCTGACCCCAATTGCAATCCCAATCTTCCTTTCCATATAAACTACCTGTCCTGCAAGTTTTATCGCAATACCTCTTTCTTAGAAAAGATATATGCAAATCTAATAACTAGTTTTCCAAGGAAAACCTGGTTAAAAACGTATTCCAAAATGAAAGAAAAATGCAGATTTGTATCCGAGTTTTGAAGGTGAATTTGTTTATTTAAATTGATTTAAGTTTATTAAAATTGCTTGTTTTTACTGTTTCTTTCCTTGTTAACCCCGAAATGTCTAGGGCCAGCAGGTCTCCCAACTATTACTCCATGTTTGAAGGGTTCATCATGAAATTTAACTATGGTCCTCGGGCCACCATTAGTTTCGAACACTGGTGGATAGTTGTACAGGGTTCAAAGTTAACACTTATTTACTTGCTAAATGCAAGTGGATTTTTGCAGATTGCAAGTAGAAAATATTAGCACTTGTAAATTGTTTAAGTAATAAAAGAAACCCACTACCTGACTACATCGGGGTTTTTTCTATTTTTTGGGAACATAACCCATACCTTCTCAGTTGGGAATTTAAGCGCGATTTTTAATAAAATTCGGAAAAATATAAAGTAAAGCATTCCTTTCATAATTATATCTTTAATACTGCTTTCTGTACACCAAGATAAACAGCAGCATTTATTTAAGCTTTTGAACCTCAATCATTGGATTGGCACAATTTTATTTTTTTTAAATTGGGAATTTTTTCCGCTTAATTGGGGAAAAAATATATGTTTTGGCATTGGTAATATGACCGAATTTCGGCTATAAAAACAGCCAAAAAAAAACCTGAACTCAGTCTACATTTATTCACTGAACATATTTATCTGACTTAGTTAAATAGTTGCATATAAGTAAGTATAATGATACATTATTAAATTCCTTCATTGCTAGGTGTGAAAATGTCATTATTTATATGTAAATCAATCCTTCTAAAATGACTCGAGGTTTTATATTATTAATGCAAGTATCTTGATTAAAATAGCAAGTAGAAAACCTTCTCACTTGCTTTTTTAGCAAGTAGCTGAAAATATTAGATTTGATCCCTGTTGTAATTCATTCCATCAGTCTACTGGTCATGTGACCAGGTGAGTGACCATGGATAAGAGATCCCACAAAGTCGGTCAATAACTCAAATGCATGAGACAGGTTGAGTTTTACATGCTGAAGTAGAGAAACGTCCAGATGAACGGAATCGGATAATCAAGAAGTGGCAAGATTCCTGCCATTTTCCTAATAATATATGGTAAGTGACAATTTAGTACTGAGCGAGTGCATTTGAAGATTTGAAAACCTGAGATGTGACCCCACTGGGGATTGAACCAGTAACTTCTGGATTGAGAAGCAAGTATGCATGCTGCTTGGCCACAGCAGACTTCAGAAATACTTTTTCATTTCTTTATAATGACAGATACTGAATTAAAAATCGATTATGACAGCTGCTTAAACCTGTAACAGTTTGTAAACAAATAACGAAAAATATTCCCACTCAAACCGTGAAGCTGGTCTTTGGAAAATTTCCCGAAATAGAACCAAAACCGTATTAAAGATTTCAGTTTCTCACCTGGCCCTCTCCTAAAAACTCTATCTTTTCATATCGCCTCGATTTTTCATCCATTTCTGTCGAATATGTGAGATATCATTGATAATTTTACGAGTTTGTTGAGAAACGATCTGCTGGTGCTTGACTTTCGTATCGAGGTGAAACACGCGCTTTGTCAAGCAAGCGCCTTGGTAAAGTGCGTTGTTATAAAAGCACGCCTGTAAAATTCGCAGTTTTTAAATTTCAATCTGGCGTACAATTTTGTTATTCTTTGTTACCTATGTCATTCATATCTAGGATCATTTTAGAAAATAATTACTTACATGCTTATGAAAAATGACCCATTCGCTGCCACCAAATCTACAGAAAAGTAGGGGTCGTATCTTCTAAGAAAGAACTTGTCTCCTAAATGACATCGAGTCTTAACAGAGACCTAGGTAATAAGTGTTTTATTAAGTCTCTGGTCTGAGATGCCAGCATATTGCACTCAAACACTCACTTCACTAATATGAACTAAGGTAAAACCTTGAGGCGAGCACAGAACATGTGAAAGTGAAATTTAAACTGATAAAAATCAATGAAAGAACAATACAAATAAATTGTCAAATTGAAAGCAACTCAATAATGAGGTCCTCTTTATATTTGGCCATTTATATTTGGTGAACAAGAGAATAATGGCTGTTATTTTCAGGGAACAAGAGAACATTGACACATATGTTTAGGGAACAAGGCAACATGACTTTACAGGAAATAATACTATAACATCTAGTTTTAATATTTAAAAAAAAAATCACAAAAAGTTACCATTTCAAACAATGTTTTTGTGATTACAGTGTTGTATAAGATGCAAATATAATTAATGTAGGCCAGAATGAATTTTGGGGAACATTAGCAAATCTTTAAACATTAGAAATACTTTTAGAGAACAAGGGAACATTGGAAAAATAATTTTGGGGAACAAAGAAATATATTTGTGGGGAACAAGGGTACACTGACTCATATTTTCAGGGAACTAAGGAAGATGGACCCCTTCTCCCCTCCTGGGGGAGCCTCAATAATAATAATAAGAATGGATAAATCATTAAATGCAATGTAAAAATTAAAGGGATAAATTGCATTTACCATATGGTTCATACTGACTACTGAGGGGAAGATTAAAACAGGCAAACATTTGTTCTAGACGGTTCAACCGGGGTTTTGGTAACAATCAATTGAAGTATATTTTTAGATAAAATGTTTTAGACTAGCTTGAAAGAAACTAAACCGCCAAATTGAGCATTTACCTCAATGCTTCAAGTAAATAACTGAAAAAGTGCTAACTATACATATACATACATTGTTCCAATTTCTTTTTTGCAGTTTTTTTCTTTTTGTCAGAAACGTTGATATTTGATATGTTATTACTTATTACTAAATATATATGTGTATTTAGCCGAACACTAAATATAATTCACAAATAGATGAGAGATGGGGATAATTGTTTTAATTTTGATACCACTGTGCATCTGTCCTGATCTTCCTTGAATAAGAACCGTCTGTACAAGATGGCAAGTTGCATTCACTTCAGTGCATGGGTTTGAAAAATCCAATCCCATGATTTTATCTGTGTGTGACCCAATGGGCCACTCCTAAAAGATGCTAGTGTCAACATCCAATGCTGGTTGTAAATGCCTGACAGAATAATGCAACTATCAGTCACAGACAACCATTTAAATATAAGCAAAGGATAGATGACTCTTTTCTTGAAGACATTCAGTGTAATACAGCCCTTCTCAAGTTTTGTAGTGTAAATCTCGTTATTGCTTTTCACTGAAAAAGCAGTTCCAGTCCTTCCTGGTGTTTCATCCCTGTTCTGATCAATCGTGAACGCTCAGCCAATCCCGTCATTCTTCGGGATCCCGCCTCGTGTGTATCACGGTGCTTCGGTATGTTCATTAGTCTCTATCATCCAGACACACTCAAGCTGACTGCGAGCGCTAGCGAGCGTCTGGACTCACTGTTCTTTAAAAATGTTGACCGATAGACGGCGCCAACCGTCAAAACTGACTGCGACGTGACGTCATTTTGATTGCAACATCAAAGTGCACGTTGAATTACGCGCAACATTAGTTCCAATGGGATGTGTGTACTTCCTTATTAAATATACAATAAACTTCGTTTTATTGTAGTTTCTCTAAAAACATAATATAATCTTACAAAATGATGTTTAAAATTTAATTTTTGGCATTAATCGTGTGTTTGGATTAATTTTATAGCACAACATTGCGCGTAACGTCACGTATTTTTTGACGCCGTCGTGACGTAGGGGGTGATTCCCACGGATTTCCATAAAAAACTGAAGTTGACCAATCAGAGGCCGGTGATTTTTTTTTGTACACACCTCGTTTTGATGTCAACATTTTTAAAGAACAGTGAGTCCAGACCATCGTTTGGACTTCTTTGAGAGAAGTCTCGCGAGAGGTCTGGATGATCGAGACTATATGTTCATAAGCTTTACATTCTGTTAGCCGGAAGGCAACGGCACAGAAATAGTGCACTGTTGCTATGTAAACAATACAGCCGCTACCAACACGTGTTCGTGTGTAATTTGCGTTGAGTGTTTGTTTTTTACAATGCAGATGAAGGCTTTATCAATGCTTTCACGTAAATAAACTATATATTGAGCATTCGGCTAAATGACATTGCAAAATGTTGAAGATAACTTTGATTCGTTTTGGCGGGAATCTGACGCTCGTCACTCCAGTATGACGTAATCAATATGGAAACCTGCGTATTACTTTAGAGTCATGCTGCGAAGCAGTGTACGAGATGTTGCGAATGTGTTCTGGTCTTTTGTGTTCCAGTGAATCGTACCACTGGTACATAAGTATGTCATAAAACAAATACAAACAATTCCGGTTTTTAAATTCTATAATGAGGTCATTTTTACCATACCACAGTTATGACTTACAAATCACTATCTAAGTGAAATAAATGGGGGAGGGGGAATCGAGGAGGGGGCTGGGACATTTTGTAGATTTTTCTAGGGGATAGTCTGAAGAAACGCTTTCCGTGCGCGGCGAGGATGGTTTGTCCATAAAAAATTAATCATTTAAACTTGCTCAACTTAAACTGACAAAAGTGTTCGTACGAAGTGAAAGCAATTGTAATCGAGTGGTCGATAATTAATCATTTAAACTTTCTCAACATCAACTCACAAAAGTATTAGTAGGAGTGTCTTCTAGAAATTACCTGAGTTGTCACTAGTCGTCTGCAAATAATGTCAATATTTACTACTGTTGAAAGTTACCGACCAAGACGATTTAATGTCCATATCGAGTGTTTACAAATAAAATGTATACCAATATATTCACTCACATATACCCCTAGAGTTGTTTTAACATTGTGTGCTATGCAGTTGTTGACATGTTCAGTATATTCTTGCAGTTACTGACATTTTTGAAATTTACCACGAAAAGGACACAGGCGACCATATCATAGTGGGGACCCTACCCCCACCCATCCCCACTCTCAAATATATATTGTGTGGTACACAACATATATTTGAGAGGGGGTGGGGTGGGGTAGGGTCCCCACTATGATACGGTGGCCTGTGGAAAAGGAAAGCTTTTCTAAAAAAGCCTCAGTCGCATTTTATCCCTTTACATATTCTGCTGCACATATTCTATAGGACTTTGTCAAGGAGTCGGAGAGCTTTTCAAACTATTTCTGAAACTCTGTTCTAACCAGTCATAACGGAAACGTTGCACAGAAAACTGTTTTAAAGAAAACAAATCAGAATTTCGAAACTAAAACTCCTAAAATTACTACCGGTGTCTGCGTTATAAATGCTTAAAGAGTGACAACGATGATTTACCATCAAAATCGAGAAGCATAGATTAGCAATTATTCTTTTTTTTTCTTTTTCTTTTTCTCCCGTTACCGTAAAGTTCGCTTGCGCTCGAAGTCCTTCGGCACTTCTCGCTAGCTGTGCTCGCTATAAACAAAACCAATTGAAAAATCACCAAAAGATGTCACTAATAGATAAAAAAAAAAGTGACATAAACCAAAAAGTGCACACTTAGTGAACATGTGGGGGTTTTTTGTTGTTGTTTTACAAAAAAAAATCATGATTTTTATATTATATATAGACTAAGAACACTGCAAAAGAAACTTGATTTTTTTTTTATTAGCCATCATTATCCTGAGCTGCAATGTGTGTGCTACATCTGTCGGTATGAAACCATTTCAAGTTTCCCAGTTAACATGTCACATACTAATGATTTACTATAACTTCAAATCAAGTATGGATAATGCAGAGTTAATTTATTTGTTTTTCATATGTGTGTGTGTGTAATTCTAAGGTTTATAGTCCGTCCGCCAACTTTTTTTCATATAAAGAAATATAGCGTTTCGCTTGGAAAAACGCCAGAAAAGGTGGGGCCATAAGACATGTAAGAACGATTATGTGTGTCTACTTTACATGTCAACAAAATATAACAGAATGGGTCATTTCCCTCGCCTAGTATGCCCCTTTTCAACAATAAGGAGGGTCACCTTTTAATAACTCTGTAACTGTTACATATGCTTCGGTTTTGCTCTGTGCCGAACTCATCCTACATCTTATACAAATCATCAACCTAATTTTGGTGAAAATTCAATGACATTGACAAAAGTTACGGTGTTTGGCATATTCAATGGTAAACACTTTGTTTTAATTAGTGCATTGGTTGTGTTCATTGACGAACTCATTGAATATCTTATTGAAACATACCTTCCATTCAAATTCGGATAATATTTCATTTATCACGTTCACAAGTTAAACTTTGCTCTCCTTTTCATAACTGAAGGTACTAACTAAATGTAACAAATGTATTGTCACAGACCGTCTTATTAAGTCTGTGATTCTGTTCATCTGATTGAAACAAACCTTCAAATCAAATTTTGTGAAGATCTGATCCATTTACTAAAATTTTCGTGTTCATTATCTGATTTTAATAATCATGGGCAATAACTTTGTAACTTTGTGCTTCCTGTCGACATTACCCAAAATAATTAATATTGAAACAAACCTGCAAATCAAATATGGGCAAAAATTTGAAACCGTTTACTAAAGTTTTCGCGTTCACAAAATGTGCTAATGCACAATGATGACAACTATTGTTTGTTTGTCTGTTTGGTGTTAAATGTCATTTTTCAGCACATATTGTTGGCTTTTATAAAGAATTATACTCCTCCGCCGGGATAGGCTGTGACCTAGGGCCATGGGCCTCTGCAACACAAGCAACATAATAGTGGTATATTAATATATATGGTATTTATCTTCATTAATTACAGCCTATATTTCTGGACACGTGTGTGTGTGTGTGTGTGTGTGTGTGTGTGTGTGTGTTGTGTGTGTGTGTGTGTGTGTGTGTGTGTGTGTGTGTGACAATACCCAGTACGTTTCATTTTATTGTTGAACATCATGATGATGTAATAGTCGAAAGTCTAATAAGGGAAACAAAGATAAAAAGCAAGTAATAAGTGCTCATTTATTATTTACGTTTCCCATGTCTATATTGTCATTTGTCATATTTCTATATAGGTAGAATCCAGCGGTGTTAAACAGTGTGGGCACGGTGTTGACGAATGGGGCGGATTGGACACTTATACTGGGCTGCTTCTCAGGGCCTACGTCTGGAACGGTATTTCCACTTGTACTGGACCCGCTTGTATTGATCTGCTCATCAGGGCTTATGTCTAGGGTGGGCTTTCGAATTGTACTGTCCCCGCTTGTATTGACGGGGACGGGATTTCCACTTGTACTACGCTGCTTTTCAGGGCCTGCGCCTAGGAAGCGATATGCGTTTGTACCGGGTCCGCTTGTACTGGGTTTCTTCTCATGTCCTACGTCATGCCCACTGGTTAGTTGGCTGACTTTCAGCACGCAGTTTGGGATTCTTTCCGATTGTTTCGAGTTATTGCCTATACTATTGCTGGCCAAGTAAGTCACACTGTAATTAGAAATGTAATAGACAGTAAACAAAAACGTTGAGGATATATGTGTAGTATCGTCTCTTCAGTAAAACAAATCCGTAAATGGTTCTATAAAATACAATTTACTGCTTTAGTCTCATCGTAGTTAAAGAAGACATTCACCTTTTATGAAACTTATATGAAACTCCAACAACTATGCGACTCATACGATGTTAACTACTGTTAACTATGAAACGTTTAATAAAATAAGAAGGCAGGTCGAGCCATATGTTGGTCATGGTCTGCATGTCGAGCCCTATGTCGGCCATGGTTTGCATGTCGAGCCCTATATGTTGGCCATGCTTTGCATGTCGAGCCCTATGTCGGCCATGGTCTGCATGTCGAGCCCTATATGTTGGCCATGGTCTGCATGTCGAGCCCTATGTTGGCCATGGTTTGCATGTCGAGCCCTATGTTGGCCATGATTTGCATGTCGAGCCCTATGTTGGCCATGCTTTGCATGTCGAGCCCTATGTTGGCCATGCTTTGCATGTCGAGCCCTATAAGTTAGCCATGGTCTGCATGTCGAGCCCTATGTCGGCCATGGTCTGCATGTCGAGCCCTATGTTGGCCATGGTTTGCATGTCGAGCCCTTTGTTGGCCATGGTCGATCCCTATGTTGGCCATGGTCTGCATTTCGAGCCCTATGTTGGAGAAGTTAAAGTTGTGAAAGAAAGAAGCAAGTTAAGCATAGTATCGGAGACCGGACGTGACCAATATTTTGTCAAACGTTCGTCACATTGATCGAAAATTTTCACATGATGGTGGATGCATATAAGGAACATTCCGATGTAGTTTGGTCATCATCCTGCAAGGAATAAACAAGATACGGATATCGGACGTGACCTTTATTTTGTCCTAAGTAGGTCACAGAGGTCCGAAATTTTGCATATTATCTTAGATGAATATAACAAACATTCTGATGGAGTTTGGTGAATAAAATTTCATCAGTTTATGCTTATCGCTCAATCATTCTGATCAATATTAATAATCATCAAAAACCAGAGTTTGTGTGTTGCTGCTAAAACAGGTTTTATTCAAATTGCGAAATCACTATATTTTTATTATAAAAGGAGGCAATGTGAAAATATTCATTCTTAAAAGCTGTATGGCGCAAATGTGAGTGAATAAGTCGGAATATTTTCTCTGTCTTTTTGTTGCTGAGGTTATCCTCTGTTTATTTCAATATAACAAAACCGTGTTAACTCAAAATTGTAACCGGAAATGCTTTTTAAACCAAAACAAGGGGAATAAGTTTGCCGAAAAACTCGATTCAAGGAAAATTATTTTCATGACAGTGCTGGCCTTTTAACAAAGGTATTGGCATATCAGACCAAACAAACTATAATTCATTGTGTCTAAATGTATGGGTAAAGTTGCGGAAGTTTCTTTTTTGTTCAGTATACATATTTATAGGTCTGCAAAGGCTGAATGTTTTTTCACGTGCATGTCAATCCCACTTTTGGTAAGGGTTCGGATCAATGTTTAGAGTATTCGGTGCGCCGAGACTTACGTACTTTTCGTACACCGGATGCTCCAATCTCCACGCAGAGTTATCGTTCCTTGCACTCACATATATGAACGAGTGTACTCTGGGTAGAGATTGCGGATGCTCGGGCAATTTAGATTGAATTTTAATACGGCTGATTCAGGGTCTAATTTATAGAGACGCCGCTTAAAGTTCAGTGATAATTTGATATAAGGCCAATGTGGAGTTTCTGAATATGTCTGGTAGTTTTGGTGGAGTAGCTGTCACAAGATGGTTTATATAAAGATGTCGACCTGACATGACGCAAGCACACATTTTCTTTCAATATGGAAGCTATCTCAGAACATGAATTCTTGTTTTACCTTCTTTTCTTGGTAGATTTCAAGTCATTCTCTTGTATATCTTTTTCCTGGAAAGTATATAGATTAAAGTAATTAATTAAATATAAATTTAACTTTATCATATTGTAGTGTTTGGCCTATCTATTGAACTCGTTTTTCTTCTCTGTGTGTGTGTGTGTGTGTGTGTGTGTGCTGTTGTTGTTGTTGTTGTTGTTGTTTTTTCGATAAAAAGTTGTCGTTTAAAAAGAACGTATTGTCGAAACGTAAGAACAATTATGTTTTGGTTTTTAATTATCCTTGACAATAGGTTGGAATATAATACAAATTCAATTATGAAATGACTGTTTTACTGTATTTCTTTCCAATTTAAAAGCACAATCGCGCTAAAATTCCCAGTTATGACGGTATGGGTTGTTTTCTCAAAATATAGAATAATTAAAAAGACTGTCTTGCTCCCTGGGTTGATCAAAATATCTTTTTATCTGAATTTATAAGAATATTTTGCTACCTGAATTGATGACTATCTTTCTACCTGAATTGATAAGACTATCTTGCTACCTGAATTGATAAGAATATATCGCTACCTGAATTGATAAGAATGTTTCGCTACCTGAATTGATAAGAATAGCTCGCTACCTGAATTGATAAGAATATCTCGCTACCTGAATCCAAATTGATAAGAATATCTCGCTACATGAATTGATAAGAACAGAAAAGAACAGAACAGAACATACTTTTATTGACTTGTACGTTAAGTACATCATCATAATATATATACAACAATTACAAAATACATAATTAAATCACGTGTAACATACAAAGTATATGATTTATATCAGCTCTAAAGAGGATGATCTATAAAGTGTTCACACATGCGTTATAGATATTCTATGTGACATCGCACATTTGAGATATAAAGCCAATTTTAAAAGAATCATTTTGTTTTCAGTTTGCAATAATTCGATGAATTAAAACATACTTGGTCTATTACAATAATATTGAGCTATGTATTTTCTCCTTATATCGGAGTAACATGGGCATTTTAGAATGAAATGAAACTCATCTTCAATATCTTGAGTATTACAATATTGACAAAAACGTTCATTTCTTTCAATCCTATTGATACCATACCGACCTGCTTGAATTCTTAGAGAATGTGACGATAACCTTATTCTACTTACTAAACTTCTTAAATCGCATGGCAATACATCTAAGTATATTTCATAATGAAAATGATTTTTCACATTGTTATACAAATCTAAGACACCAGAATTTTGTTTATCTGCATACCACTTTTGCAAAAAACAATCGATTATTCTTTGTTTGAATACTAATACAAATGACCTACAAACAACTGTATCAGGGTTATCCCATACCCAATTGAAACCATATTCATACAGTAACGTTTTAACATTAGATAACCAGTTCTTTTTGCCATTAACACACTCGTCATAGGCCATATTATAAACCTGTTTCAATATAATATTATCAGTATTTAACAACTTAAACCAATACTTAACAATTTTAACATATCGTGAAATATACAAAGGATAACGTCCTAATTCACCGTAAACAGCAGCTGTACAAGTACTTACTTTAACATTTAATATTTTCTTACAAAATTTTAAGTGTATTCTTTCAATTTCTTTAGACTTACTAAAGAATATAAGAATAGATCGCTACCTGAATTGATAAGAATATCTCGCTAAATGAATTGATAAGAATATCTCGCTACACGAATCGATAAGAATATCTGAAGACTGTCTTGCTCCCTGGGTTGATCAAAATATCTTTTTATTTGAATTTATAAGAATATTTTGCTACCTGAATTGATGACTATCTTTCTACCTGAATTGATAAGACTATCTTGCTACATGAATTGATAAGAATATCTTGCTACATGAATTGATAAGAATATCTCGCTACCCGAATTGATAAGAATATATCGCTACCTGAATTGATAAGAATATCTTGCTTCTCAGCTGGTAATTAACCCTGCTCGAGTGAATCTTGTCATCGTTCTTTTTCGGCTTAGACGTTTTCTGAAACGTAATTTTTCGTATCCCTGGACTACAGTGTGAAGTCAGTATGCTTGGACCCTTCTGTCCCCTGCCAAAGAATAACTATTATTCAATAATTCTCCATAAAACAAAGAGGTATACATTATACATTTAACACGCATTTCATATCATGTTCATAAATTCGTATATAGGCGCGTCTAGAACAGGTTTGTCATTGCATCTTCATGTAATTAACAGACGTTTGAATGTGCATTTAATAGGACTGCCGTTTACAGGTGAATTTAATAGGGCTGCCGTTGCAGGTGCATTTAATAGGACTGCCGTTTACAGGTGAATTTAATAGGGCTGCCGTTGCAGGTGCATTTAATAGGACTGCCGTTTACAGGTGAAGTTAATAGAGCTGCCGTTTACATGTGACTTTAATAGGGCTGCCGTTTACATGTGAATTTAATAGGGCTGCCGTTTACATGTGACTTTAATAGGGCTGCCGTTTACAGGTGCATTTAATAGGACTGCCGTTTACAGGTGAATTTAATAGGGCTGCCGTTTACATGTGACTTTAATAGGGCTGCCGTTTACAGATGCATTTAATAGGACTGCCGTTTACAGGTGAATTTAATAGGGCTGCCGTTGCATGTGCATTTAATAGGACTGCCGTTTACAGGTGAAATTAAAAAAGCTGTCGTTGCAGGTGCATTTAATAGGACTGCCGTTTACAAGTGCATTTAATAGGCTGCCGTTTACATGTACATTTAATAGGGCTGTCGTTTACATGTGAATTTAATAGGACTGCCGTTTACAGGTGCATTTAATAGGACTGCCGTTTACAAGTGCATTTAATAGGGCTGTCGTTTACATGTGAATTTAATAGGGCTGCCGTTTACATGTGACTTTAATAGGGCTGCCGTTTACAGGTGAATTTAACAAAACTGCCATTTACAGGTGAAATTAATAGGACTGCCGTTTACAGGTGTATTTAATAGAACTGCCGTTTACATGTGAATTTAATAGAGCTGCCGTTTACATGTGCATTTAATAGGGCTGCCCTTTATATGCGAATTTAATAGAACTGCCGTTTACAAGTGCATTTAATAGGACTGCCGTTTACATGTGCATTTGATAGGACTGCCGTTTACATGTAAATTTTATAGGGCTGCTGTTTACATGTGCATTTAATAGGACTGCGTTTACAGATGAATTTAATATGGTTGCGGTTTACATGTGAATGTAATAGGGCTGTCGTTTACAGGTGTGCATTTAATAGGACTGCCGTTTACAAGTGCATTTAATAGGCTGCCGTTTACATAATAGGACTGTCGTTTACATGTGCATTTATTAGGGTTTCCGTGTACAAGTGCCGTTAGCGTGTGCATTTAACAGGGCTGCCGTTTGCGGGTGAATTTAATAGGGCTGTCGTTTACATGCGCATTTAATTGGACTGCCGTTAACATGTGAATCTAACAGGGATGCCGTTTACATGTGAATTTAATAGGACTGCCGTTTACAAATGCATTTAATAGGACGGCCGTTAACATGTGAATTTAACAGAGCTGCCGTTTACATGTGAACTTAATAGGGCTGCCGTTTCAAGTGCATTTAGTAGGATTGCCGTTAACATTTGAATTTAATGGGACTGCCGTTTACAGGTGCATTTAATAAGACTTATGTTTACATGTGCATTTTATAGGGCTTCCGTCTACATGTACATTTAATAGGGCTGCCGTTTACAGATGCATTAAATAGGACTGCCGTTTACAGGTGAATTTAATAGGGCTGCCATTTACAGGTGAATTTAATAGGGCTGCCGTTTACAGGTGAATTCAATAGGGCTGCCGTTTACAGGTGAATTTAATAGGGCTGCCGTTTACAGGTGCATTAAATAGAGCTGCCGTTTACAGGTGAATTTAATAGGGCTGCCGTTTACAGGTGAATTTAATAGGGCTGCCGTTTACATGTGAATTTAACAAAACTGCCATTTACAGGTAAAATTAATAGGACTGCCGTTTACAGGTGTATTTAATAGAACTGCCGTTTACAAGTGAATTTAATAGAGCTGCCGTTTACATGTGCATTTAATAGGGCTGCCGTTTACATGTGAATTTAATAGAACTGCCGTTTACAAGTGCATTTAATAGGACTGCCGTTTACATGTGTATTTAATAGGACTGCGTTACAGATGAATTTAATATGGTTGTCGTTTACATGTGAATTTAATAGGGCTGTCGTTTACAGGTGTGCATTTAATAGGACTGCCGTTTACAAGTGCATTTAATAGGCTGCCGTTTACATAATAGGACTGTCGTTTACATGTGCATTTATTAGGGTTTCCGTGTACAAGTGCCGTTAGCGTGTGCATTTAACAGGGCTGCCGTTTGCGGGTGAATTTAATAGGGCTGTCGTTTACATGCGCATTTAATAGGACTGCCGTTAACATGTGAATCTAACAGGGATGCCGTTTACATGTGAATTAAATAGGACTGCTGTTAACTTGTGAATTTTAACAGGTCTGCCGTTTACAAATGCATTTAATAGGACGGCCGTTAACATGTGAATTTAACAGGACTGCCGTTTACATGTGAACTTAATAGGGCTGCCGTTTCAAGTGCATTTAATAGGATTGCCGTTAACATTTGAATTTAATGGGACTGCCGTTTACAGGTGCATTTAATAAGACTTATGTTTACATGTGCATTTTATAGGACTGCCGTTTGCAGGTGAATTTAATAGGGCTGCCGTTTACAGGTGAATTCAATAGGGCTGCCGTTTACAGGTGAATTTAGTAGGGCTGCCGTTTACAGGTGCATTAAATAGAGCTGCCGTTTACAGGTGAATTTAATAGGGCTGCCGTTTACAGGTGAATTTAATAGGGCTGCCGTTTACATGTGACTTTAATAGGGCTGCCGTTTACATGTGTATTTAATGTGACAGCCGTTTACATGTGTATTTAATAGGACTTTCATTTACAGTGGTTTGCACTGTTACTCTGGTTTTAAGTAGGGATTGTTCGTTCTTTCTGCCGATACTACCCAATGTCCTATCGGAGCATAACGACAGGAAGGGTGGTCATATCGGAGCATGATGACAGGAAGATTGGTCATATGTTAAAACTAGTTGACGCATATCCAATTATCAAACAAGTTAAAAAAAAGCATAGGAAATTGCATTTTTCTACTGACTGTACCTCCGATTAAAACTATACAGTATACAAGAAATTATCAAAGATTTAACTGTTAAGCTCTAAGTGCCTAAATTTGGGATTTGAACCAATCAACTGTCTCGACGGAGAAGGCTGCGAGGCTGAGATTATTCCACAGTGGAATTGTTCTCGGGGAAATATAAGTTTTTAAATATTTTAAATACATCTGTATAAGCACTTGGTCTCATGGTTCGCTCTTGCTCTTCTTGAAGTAGAGGTATGGATATATTTGACTTTATCTATGAGAATCACGTTTTTAAACATTTTATAGAAAAAGAGGCTTGCTTGAATGCGAGGAGATGCGGGGGTGGGCCATTTAAGATCGCTGAGCATCCACTCATCCCCACTACACCATCCCCTGCCCCTCCTTCAGTCCCTACAAGTGACTAGTGATGTGCCATATTCTTCATGACCATCTTGCTACAATGCTGTTTATGTTAGTTTGTGTATATGGCACGTTTTTAAAGCGCAATAGTTTCTGTGCATTTATGTAGTTTATTGGAATGTAATCTTCGTCGAATTACGCACATGCACATTGCATATGATATATGGAGTTGCGGTGGCCGAGTGGTAAGCATACGTGTCCCTCGATCCAGAAGTCCCATGTTCGACGCAAACGCACTCCCTCAGCACGTTATTCGGGCAAGGTACTATTGTTTGGGGCGCTTGTTTCAGCCAAAGGTTTTTCTGCAGTAGCTTGAGCAATATAAATAATATGTACATGAATTATATATCATTAGAACTGGTATTTTCAGTGGTAAATATAAACACATTAATTTTGAAAATCGGTCGAGAAATAAATATTTTGCAGCCCAAATGATTTTATGATGGGGCTTTTCCCATATAAATTCCTTGTTGGTGGGACAGCAGAAAATTAAGAAATTTCATATAAATTCAGTTAGCCTTCATATTCTGCTATAAATCTTTCAGGGTGTCTTAATTTACGAATATCCAATAATTTAAAACCATTTTTGGATAAAAATTCTAAATAAAATAAATTTCAAATTGTTCATGCATCAGGATTTTGCATTGAAAATGCCCCCATCAAAAACAGCTTTTTGGCATGAATTTTTTATTTCTCAACCAATTTTGAAAAGTAAGATATTTTTATTTACCATAAAAAATGTCTGTTTAACTGTTATACAACTTATTTAGGTAGACGATGTATTTCGTCTGAAAAGTCAAAAAAAACTTTGGCTGAAACAAGCGCCCCAAACAATAAGAAAGTATGCCATCCTTCATAGCCATCGGTCCCATGTTTAGGAAGAGCCATATCCTATACACATTACAGATCTCGTTGAACGTATGTGCTATTCAGTGTTTCACGCCCGTAACCTTTCGCGGAGATGATAAAAAATGATCGATATGTATGCCCTTATATAAGTTCTCGACTGTAAGTTAAGTTTTAATTTTTATTTTTTTTCATAAGTTAAACCCAAACTTACTTGCACGATCGTGTATAATATATCCGCTGTTTATCGGGGACCTCTTTTGTGAAATGGTTCACTGCGCAGTCCAGCAAACTTTCTTTGAACGATTCATTTTCGATATCTATAGCTGGTGCGATTTTGTGGGAAATATCCAGACGAGTTGGTGCACATCTTATATTGTTGCCACTCTCGTTTGCAGTGTCGAGATTTCCATGATGACCTCTATTGGAGGTTATTGGCCAGTCGACAAGCTCCTCACCGTTATCTGCATCGCAATCGACGGAAGCGCAAAGATCAAGTCCACTGACAGAGCTGGTTTCACTTGGAGTTCGAATCGCCATTGCTTCGTTTCCGATTTGTCTCCAGCTTTCGACATAGCTGAGCGTCTTGGTTGGTGTGCTTGCTTCGGAGTATGTCAGGTCAGCATCAGAGTCGCCGATGCATGACATTTCACTATCCTCATCAGTTAAATACGTGCTGCTTCTATACTGGTCGTAGTTGTCAGTCCTCTTTTCAACGTATACTGGGCATGGCGGAACTCCAACAGTTTCAGCTGTATATTTTCTGCTGTTTGCAATGACAGTTTCGATGGTCTCATCTATGGATTTTTTTATTTCTACTGACCTTTTAATTTCGAATATCTTCTCGGACGACGAGCCACTTTCTATTCCATTTTCCGCTTTCAAGGCTTGCTCTATACACTTTAGTTTAACTTTCGCGCTAGATTTATGTAGCCATACCCTGGTGTCTTTCTTGAATTTCTTCACTTTTCCATCTATGATGCACCGCAGAGAATACGGATCATCATCTACATGTGTTGTTATGGTGTTGTTGTGGGAGTAATTCGTGAAAAACGGTGGTGATGGTGGCTTGGTTATCCGAGATGGAGAAACATTTGAGAAATGCTGATTTGAATTTTCATCGTTTTTGTTTTCCTCCTCTTCAACATGAATTTCTGGTATTTGAACGCTCTGAGCAGTATCGTTATTTGACGTATTTACCACTCTCGGCATCATAAAGTATTGGGAACTTATTAGTGTGCTGCGACCATCTCCACCTGACTACATGTTGAAATCGCCATTTTCACGCCATTGCGACGTACCAAATTTGCTGTAAAATGACGTTAAAATTCAAATTTTGGAACGACGTTGTGACGACGTCATTGTGGTATCAAGAAGTGCGGCATTTTAGAGAACTAAAAATGCACTTTGTATTAACGTGACCGAAATGGAGAGTATACGTCTCACAACACAATTGTTTCTGTACGTCTATATGTAACAGGATCTCCCTGGACCATTGTACAACTTCCTGAATTTTCTTAAAAATATTGTCTTTGTTGCTCGAAATATACGGCAAGAACACGGGTAGTTGACCAATTTGCTTTTTTTTTTTAGCTCTACTGGTTAAAAGCCAGCAGAGCTTATGGGATGGCGAGTTGTCCGTCATCCGTCCGTCGTCCGTCGTGTGTTAACGGTTGCTTCGTTAACACGATAGAGTCTTCATTTTTCATTTGGGGCCACTGGGGTTAAGGTCAAGTTCACTGTTGCTAAAAATAGAAAAATGGTTTCCGCTCAATAACTTTTGTTTGGATGAGGTAGTGCAATGAAACTTGCAGGGTAGGTAGCTTATATGGAAAGGAGGGTTGGGGTTGCATTTGGGCCCACTGGGGTCAAGATAGACTGGTATCAGTCTATAAATTAGACTATAAATAATAAATTTAGACAAATTAAAAAATAAAGTAATACTCTGCATAAAAAATATTTTATTTCAAGCTCTGTTTCTCTCCATGGCTGAATTTATAGATAAGACTATACAAGCTATAAGTGGAGATATTTGCCTCTTGCAGTGCTAAGGAAATTCTATAATGATAGGTTATAGTTAAAATGTTATAATATTCAAGGACTAATGCCAGTCTAGGGTCAAGGTTGCTGTTAATTAAAGTTAAAAAAATGGTTTCTGCTCAGTAACTTTTGTTATAAATAAGGTATCGCATTTTTTGTCAAGCCCGTTTATGTAGTATGGGTATGTAGCTTATGTGGAAAGGAGGGTTGGGGTTGCAATGAGGGTCACTGGGTTTAAGGTCAAGGTCACTGTTACTAAAAATGGAAACATGGTTTCCGCTCAGTAACTTTTGTTAGGAGTGAGGTAGTGCAATGAAACTTGCAGGGTAGGTAGCTTATATGGAAAGGAGGATTGGGGTTGCATTTGGGCCCACCGGGGTCAAGGTCAAGGTTTCTGTTAATTAAAGTAGAAAAAAAGGTTTCTGCTCAGTAACTTTTGTTATAAATAAGGTATCGCATTTTTTGTCAAGCCAGTTTATGGATCTCAACGTATAGCAACACAATGTCGTCCGGGTGTATGTGTATTCTCTAAAAATATACATTGTAATGATATATGGCAAGCCAAATTACTAGTTATTCCAAATAAAACACTATATATATATATTTCACCTTAGAAAGATATATTGTATGCTAGAGAGATATCTACATTAAATAGATATCTCTTATATCAAGATATCTGATTGAGTCAGAGAGATATATTTTTAAGTAAGAAAGATGTCTCTTTAAGATAGAGAAATATCTCCTTACCGCAACAAGATATCTTCGTAAAACTCTTACAATTCTTTCTAGTGGTTTTAATAATTTAGCCTTAGAGATATATCTCTGTAAGATAGTTTTTAAGAAGATATCTCTCTGCCTTAGATATAGTTCTTTAAGTTTGAAAGATATCTCTTTAAGATGGAGATATATCTTTAACGTAACAAGATCATATATTCGTTAGTTTAGTTTAATCATATATTCGTTAGTTTAGTTTAAACTTATTTATTTTACATCGATTGTAACGAAAGCTCTATGAACTTATTTGAATCACTCTCGATGTCTTCCTGGGTAGAACCAGTACTAAGCAATGCAGATAAAGTGTCTTGCTCAGGGATACAACGCATATGTCTTAAAGAGATATATTTCTATTTTAACCAGATATTTCGTTATCTTAACGAGATATCGTTTTACTTTAAAGAGATATCTTTCTATCTTAAGAGATGTATTGTCTGGGAATACAAACTAATTTGGCTAGTCATACAGTTATGCATATAGGACATTTAGCAAATATCGCGTAAGGCTGCATCAATCTGGTGTGATAAATTACCGTCAGTTGTAAATCTGCATTTTAAACACACGTACAAAATCGATCATTGTTAGTGTCGCTTCTATAACCCCCGTGTTGAACCTCTCAGAAACTCTTAAGGCAAACCTCTCGCAATGAAACGTATAAATTATCAATGACAACTCAACTATGGCGGCGGTTTCGTTTGCCTTTTAGCCAATAGAAAATCTCGTTACTTAACGCACTCGGTTGTTTGTATACATGTGCATGACATGAATCATTTGAACACATTTCTTTCTTATTTTCTGTCCAACTGTTGTCATTTGCATTTTGTTGTTTGTTGGAGTGTATGATGTGTGATATATAAAGGTGTTTGGATAAAATCTCGTCTGTAGTCGTGGTTTAAATAAAGGTACGTTTTACGGTACATTAATTTCATACATTAACGGTTTAAGATTTACCATATATTGCAGACAGCTTAATTACATATAAACGGTGTGTTTTATTTGTGTACACATGTTATATTGATCGGTTTGTAAACGTAACGTGTAGACTAGATCCATACTGGGTAGATTATCAAAACACGAGAAACCAACTCAGTTGTACAATAATGGTCACCTATCTCCAGTCGGACAAAAATGGGTAATATCTATCTAGGGATAGTCAACAAGGAGTGACTATCCCTAGACGTACAGCAGTGGGTGCCAATCTCACAGTCATACAACAAGGGGTGACTATCCCTAGACGTACAGCAGTGGGTGCAAATCTCACAGTCATACAACAAGGGGTGTCTATCCTTAGACGTACACCAATGGGTGCCAATCTCACAGTCATACAACAAGGGGTGACTATCCCATGACGTACAGCAATGGGTGCCAATCTCACAGTCATACAACAAGGGTAACTACTCCCAGCTGTACATAAGGGGATATATATCCCTAGTCATACAACAATAGGTACCTGTCTCCAGTTGTCTAACAATGGATACATATCCCCAGTTGTACATCGACGATACATATCCCCAGTCGTACAACAATAGGGGTAACTACCCCCTCCCCCGATCCCACCCCATTATGGATGAGGCAGACGACAGCGTTCACGGGGTCGTGATGTGAGAGAAAACCCGGGGAACACCTTCTGTCCAAAGTTGACTGCCGTACCCTCCCGCTGACATGGCCGAAATGGGGAATCGAACCCGGGCTGAACTGAGCTAACCGTACATGTCCGTACATTAATCGAACCCGAGCTGAACTGAGCTAACCTTACATGTCCGTACATTAATCGAACCCGGGCTGAACTGAGCTAAACTTACATGTCCGTACATTAATCGAACCCGAGCTGAACTGAGCTAAACTTACATGTCCGTACATTAATCGAACCCGGGCTGAACTGAGCTAAACTTACATGTCCGTACATTAATCGAACCCGGGCTGAACTGAGCTAACCTTACATGTCCGTACATTAATCAAACCCGGGCTGAACTGAGCTAACCGTACATGTCCGTACATTAATCGAACCCGGGCTGAACTGAGCTAAACTTACATGTCCGTACAATAATCAAACCCGGGCTGAACTGAGCTAACCTTACATGTCCGTACAATAATCGAACCCGAGCTGACCTGAGCTAACCTTACATGTCCGTACATTAATCGAACCCGAGCTGAACTGAGCTAAACTTACATGTCCGTACATTAATCGAACCCGGGCTGAACTGAGCTAAACTAACATGTCCGTACATTAATCGAACCCGTGCTGAACTGAGCTAACCTTACATGTCCGTACATTAATCAAACCCGGGCTGAACTGAGCTAACCGTACATGTCCGTACATTAATCAAACCCGGGCTGAACTGAGCTAACCTTACATGTCCGTACAATAATCGAACCCGAGCTGAACTGAGCTAACCTTACATGTCCGTACATTAATCGAACCCGAGCTGAACTGAGCTAAACTTACATGTCCGTACATTAATCGAACCCGGGCTGAACTGAGCTAAACTTACATGTCCGTACATTAATCGAACCCGAGCTGAACTGAGCTAAACTTACATGTCCGTACATTAATCGAACCCGCGCTGAACTGAGCTAACCTTACATGTCCGTACATTAATCAAACCCGGGCTGAACTGAGCTAAACTTACATGTCCGTACAATAATCAAACCCGGGCTGAACTGAGCTAACCTTACATGTCCGTACAATAATCGAACCCGAGCTGACCTGAGCTAACCTTACATGTCCGTACATTAATCGAACCCGAGCTGAACTGAGCTAAACTTACATGTCCGTACATTAATCGAACCCGGGCTGAACTGAGCTAAACTAACATGTCCGTACATTAATCGAACCCGTGCTGAACTGAGCTAACCTTACATGTCCGTACATTAATCAAACCCGAGCTGAACTGAGCTAACCTTACATGTCCGTACAATAATCGAACCCGAGCTGAACTGAGCTAACCTTACATGTCCGTACATTAATCGAACCCGAGCTGAACTGAGCTAAACTTACATGTCCGTACATTAATCGAACCCGGGCTGAACTGAGCTAAACTTACATGTCCGTACATTAATCGAACTGAGCTAAACTTACATGTCCGTACATTAATCGAACCCGGGCTGAACTGAGCTAAACTAACATGTCCGTACATTAATCGAACCCGTGCTGAACTGAGCTAACCGTACATGTCCGTACATTAATCAAACCCGAGCTGAACTGAGCTAACCTTACATGTCCGTACAATAATCGAACCCGAGCTGAACTGAGCTAACCTTACATGTCCGTACATTAATCGAACCCGAGCTGAACTGAGCTAAACTTACATGTCCGTACATTAATCGAACCCGGGCTGAACTGAGCTAAACTTACATGTCCGTACATTAATCGAACCCGGGCTGAACTGAGCTAAACTTACATGTCCGTACATTAATCGAACCCGGGCTGAACTGAGCTAACCGTACATGTCCGTACATTAATCGAACCCGGGCTGACCTGAGCTAACCGTACATGTCCGTACATTCTAGCGCTTTATACTTCATATGTGTATAAGCGTTTATTTATCCTCGCTGTATTGCTCTAAGCATTTTAGCGAGCAGGCCTAGGTTTTAAGTCTCATCCGAAGGACTGGTAAGGTAGGAAATACTTTTGAAATATTTCGATAATTAACCCAAATTCGGTCCTGGCTGGGAATGAACGCGCGATCCCTGGGTTACTAAGCCGCAATGCTAACCATTACACCACGGCGCTACCTTAGTATACTTCATACTATCAGTCATCCCTTTATAAACAGTCACACACGTTTAAATATAACTGTTTTAGGGAATGTTTTCATGTTGATATCGGTCACGCCCTAATAAACACATTTAAAAAAACAACATATGTCACATAATTATATTTGTTTGCCGTATTCGGGTATTGTAACGTGTTACTGTATTGTTTGCGGGAGTGGGGTAGAGAGAAAGGATTGATAAAATGCCCTTGACATGCAGATAATCGAAGATTATTTGAATAATTAATAAAACACATGTAACAATAAGTTGATATGGGGGGAAAAGTGCCGACCAATCCCTGCAAACTATTTTCTTTTCTTCAAATTAATAACTTGTTTAAGTTGTAATTGGAATCCTGTCAAGGATATCATGATAAGGGTGAATAATGACTGAGCAGGCGTATTTTTCTATATACTAGTATATATATGTTATGATAAAAACAATATTTTTTTCTTTGTTATTAAACGCACCTTAGGCTTAACTCAGTTTGTAAATTGGATTAGACTGTCGTGATAGTTAAGTCGACGTCACACACCCATGACATACATACCGATTCGCACACCGAACCTTTAATGCATAAAGAACCGCCCACAGTGCAGATTAAGAATGTTAACCGCCAAAACAAGAAAATACTCCAGTACAAGGCCAAATTGTATTCTTAGTTTTGTGTTCGTTTTAATCAAACTTCAAATGATGTTGGAAAATGGTTATTATATAACTATAATACTGCTCTGTAATGCTCTAGCGTCTCCGTGGCCGAATGGTTATCGACGTTGCGTTGTAAACCTTAACCTCTCGCCGCTGCGGGTTCGAATCCCACTGGGAGCTCGACTTGAAAGTGAGGAATTGTCGGGAAGTGTACAGTATTGGTTATACCCAGGAAACGTGGGTGGTCTGCCTCCACCACAAAAAATAGACCGTCATCTATAACCTTACATGTGTTGAAAATGACTTCTCTTTCTATTACTTCCAATACTACTTCATTTACTTCTCCTGCTACTGTTATTGCTACTGATACAACTGCTGCTGCTGCTACTGCTATTGCTACTGATACAACTGCTGCTGCTACTGTTATTGCTACTGATACAACTGCTGCTGCTACTGTTATTGCTACTGATACAACTGCTGCTGCTGCTACTGCTATTGCCACTGATGTTGATATTGCTATAGCTATTGCTGCTGCTAAATGCTATTGCTACTGCTACTGATGTTTCTGTTGCTACTGCTATTGTTATTGATATTGTTATTGCTACTGCTACTGCGATTGATATTGCTGCTGCTGCTGCCGTTGCTGTTGCTACTTCTGCTACTGTAATTGATATTGATGTTGATATTGCTATTGCTATTGCTACTGAGATTGATATTGCTGCTGCTTCTGCTGCTGCCTATGCTGTTGTTACTTCTGCTACTGTAATTGATATTGATGTTGCTATTGCTATTGCTATTGCTATTGCTATTGCTATTGCTATTGCTATTGCTATTGCTATTGCTATTGCTATTGCTATTGCTATTGTTACTGCTACTGCTACTGCTACCAATCCAACCAACCCAACTACCACCACAACCACCACAACCACTACTATTACCACGATGACCACCACCACCACCACCACTACCACCACTACCACTACTATTACCACGATGACCACCACCACCACCACCACTACCACTACTATTACCACGATGACGACGACCACCACCACTACCACTACTACTACTTGTATCAATTTGCTATTCACTGTATATATTAAGTATTCGTATCATCGCATATTATTTGTTTGACGTATCTTCGGGCAGGTCTCAACACAGTTGACAGTCAAGACGCTTATCGTTATATGAATGGTACACTTTAGCACAACATGTTGTGTCTATACATATAATGTCCAAATTATCTTTTGTCATCAAAGTTATCTTTGCTAAGATCATTGTTCGTCCATTTGTCTTCGTTGACAGACTTTTAGAATATGATTTTACAAGTTGGTGATATAATCTGTCATGCATTTCAGTGGGTAGTAGATGTGCTACATTAAGGTAATATTATATAATAGACATACATTTAATAATGGTATACTGATTAAATATTTGGTTGATCGATTACTGTTGTTGTCTACATTTTTATTTAGGGTGAAGATCTTTGAAGTGAAGAGATGTATCCGAAAAAAAGCCAGGAAAATATCATTAAAAGTATATACGTTTCGCATTAGTCAATGAAGACAGTGTGTGGCAGAGTAATACAATTATAAGTGACTTATTCAGTAATAAAAACATATATTACATGTTTATACAAGGTTAACTGTATTGATATTTCGACTTTTGTGACTGTATATCAGTCGGTTAATGACCACAAATTGTGTTATAGCGGAGCTGCGACCGTCACATGACTTGATTTACGACGGATTCAATATTTAATAGTCTCCATTATTTAAAGTACATCATTTGGAATGCATGATGTGTTTCTCTGTTTATGGTTTTAGTTATGTTAACCAACCCTAGTACCGGTATTTGACTAAAGCACTATTCAACCTATACGAGTGAATTACTATTTAACAACTCATCAACAAATTATATGTTATTTAGAGCCGCCCCATAGAGAGGGTAAGGATACATAGGAATATACTCTACTCTTACTAACGAAAAGATTCCTAGGTTTCTTTAACGTGCTCGGGGGATATACTGGAACTCGGCACCTCTCGGTTTACATCCCCGTCCGACGGACGAGGCTAAAGGAAAGTAACACATAAGAAACACACTGGAGCCGGTGAGACTCGAACCCATGATCTATTGACTTTCCGTGCTATCCAGGACATCCAAGAAACTCACTGGGCTAAGTTGGACCTAAGAATTTAAAGCAGTAACCAACATTTCAAAATATGAGACAATATATTCAAATTTAAAATAATTTTCCAACAAAATGCACAAAAGACACGCTACTTTTTAAGATACTTTCTGAAGCTTTAGTAGCCATTTGTTATGTTGGCTACTGCTAGCCCTTAAATAGCCACTGGACCCGATGAGGCTCGAACCCTTGGTATAGGGATTTAGAGTCTACCATACCGGATGATCCACTGGGCCACTGCGGACAACGAAATGTTTGTCATGTTTTGTTTGTATGGTGTTTTACGTCATTTTCAACACATGTAAGGTTATATATGACGGTCGATTTTTTGTGTTGGACCACCCACTTTTCCTGGGTAGAACCAGTACTGTACACCTCCCGCCATCCGTAAGAATCGACAATTCCTCACTTACAAGTCGAGCTCCCAGTGGGATTCGAGCTCGCAGTGGTGAGAGGCGAAGGTTTACAACGCAACGTCTTAACCATTCGGCCACGCAGACCCTTCATATGTGTACACAAGGCTGTAATACACAACACAGCGTGGGCATGGAGCTCAACAACCCACAAGTCCAACAAGTTTCCACTTTAATACACTTTAACTACAAATTTAAATATCGGCTTAAATATGTGTGGAAATCAAATAGAAGACATGGGGGTTACTGAAGATTTATTTGTACGTAGGGGACCTAATGTCAAGTTGTAAATATTGATTCATCCCACAAGTGATGGGATTATCTCTCATAAACTATTCGGATTATTTCTTTATTGTGCCCCATTGTCGGCACACAGCCAGTCGTATATAATCACGTTTGAAATATTACCTGAGTTGACATATTCCTTAAAATGCATTTACAAATCCAGCGTTTTAAACAGCGCTACATTGTTATTGCCAAATTCCAGAAGCATTATAACATTATTTTTATGGTTTGAAAGTTCATATTTCTAATCTTAATTCATGTTGCATGTTCAGACATTGTGTGTGTATAATATTACGATACGCCAGACTTGCATTTTAATAAACCAATACGAAAACTATACTCCTCGTTTTCAAAATTGGTTTAGATTGAGCTTGATTAATAAATAATGGTCAGTAAAAGTAAAATTTTCACATTTTGGTGAATAAAAAAGTGTTTAGCTTAGATCATATCGGGATGTAATTATGACAATACCATGTGTCCCTTGCCGAAACGAAACACAAGAACAAAATATGTTAATAATTACAAGGCTCATTGTTTAACGTTAAGTACTATTGACAAATATAAACATCGTTGATACTGAAATGAGACAACTGACAATTGAGAGTCATATTATACCGCATGTATATCCATTGCCGAAACGAAACACAAGATAACATATCAGGATATCAAATACGAGCAAGTATTGTTTATATTGTATTTAATGTTAAATATAAGTGCTGGTTGAAATTTCTGATGAAATCAAGGAAGCTGCTGGTCAGGTTTCGGTATTTTCTTCTGCTTGTCTGCTGGTCATGTTTTGATATTGTCGTTTGCTTGTCTGCTGGTCATGTTTCGGTATTGTCTTCTTCGTGTCTGCTGGTCATGTTTCGGTATTGTCGTCTGCTTATCTGCTGGTCATGTTCAGTGTTGTCTTCTGCTTGTCTGCTGGTCATGTTTCGGTATGGTCGTCTGCTTGTCTGCTGGTCATGTTTCGGTATTGTCTTCTTCGTGTCTGCTGGTCATGTTTCGGTGTTGTCTTCTGCTTGTCTGCTGGTCATGTTTCGGTATTTTCGTCTGCTTGTCTGCTGGTCATGTTTCGGTATTATCGTCTGCTTGACTGCTGGTCATGTTTCGGTATTGTCGTCTGCTGGTCTGCTGGTCATGTTTTGGTATTTTCGTCTGCTTGTCTGCTGGTCATGTTTCGGTATTGTCGTCTGCTTATCTGCTGGTCATGTTCAGTGTTGTCTTCTGCTTGTCTGCTGGTCATGTTTCGGTATTGTCGTCTGCTGGTCATTTTTCGGTATTGTCGTCTGCTTGTCTGCTGGTCATGTTTTGGTATTTTCGTCTGCTTGTCTGCTGGTCATGTTTCGGTGTTGTCTTCTGCTTGTCTGCTGGTCATGTTTCGGTATTGTCGTCTGCGTGTCTGCTGGTCATGTTTCGGTATTGTCGTCTGCTTGTCTGCTGGTCATGTTTTGGTATTTTCGTCTGCTTGTCTGCTGGTCATGTTTCGGTATTGTCGTCTGCTTGACTGCTGGTCATGTTTCGGTATTGTCGTCTGCTTGTCTGCTGGTCATGTTTTGGTATTTTCGTCTGCTTGTCTGCTGGTCATGTTTCGGTATTGTCATCTGCTTATCTGCTGGTCATGTTCAGTGTTGTCTTCTGCTTGTCTGCTGGTCATGTTTCGGTATTGTCGTCTGCTGGTCATGTTTCGGTATTGTCGTCTGCTTGTCTGCTGGTCATGTTTTGGTATTGTCGTCTGCTTGTCTGCTGGTCATGTTTCGGTATTGTCGTCTGCTTGACTGCTGGTCATGTTTCGGTATTGTCTTCTGCTGTCTGCTTTTCATGTTTCGGTATTGTTTTCTGCTTGTCTGCTGGTCATGTTTCGGTATTGTCTTCTGCTTGTCCCATGTTTCATTTTATTGTTATCTATATTCAGCGTTGTGTGGTTACATGCATGCTGCACTTGGTTCTCTATCGATTTATATGCATATTTAATCAAACCAAAAGCTGTATTTGCAGAATTCCGTCTGAGCCGTATGAACGCGCATCGTGGACGTATTGATTCGGCACTGTGGGCGTCTTCTTGAGCTCGATTTAAGGAATTGAATATACATATAGCGCAGAATATTAGGTTTTCACTTTAAAAGAAAACAGCCTACATATTAAGTATTAGAGTCTAACATCTCTTTTGACTAGAATACATTTGAATGAACAGGTGTGGTTGTCTGCTGTTGTTAGTGAAATGTTCAAATGTATTGTTGAAATGCTTAAACTGAAATAAGTGCGAGTATTGTAGAAGCGAGGCACTATTTCTCGCAACATCAGATACGGACCTTTCCACTAGGAATGTGTCAAAGACTTGCTTTGAGGACATGTTTCGATGAGAATCGATAATGTGTACGAACTGTTTTATGAACTAGCCAAGTTGTCATTTGAACACGTTATTGTTATGGTTATGATTCTTGCATCGAAGATATTAATATATTTGGTACAGGTAGTGCATACTCTTGATACCAAGTTTCGACACACACACGCAATATACACACACACGCACGAAAGTATATATGCGATCTTTGGCAAACCGTCAGTTATCAAATAATGATTATTATGTTAACATTTAACCTAACATTTAACCTAAATTAACGAGAGAGGTCGTTTGGCCTGTGGCAAAACATCGCATATTGAAGCGTTAATTAGTAAGCCAGTAATAAATTAATAATTAATATGTTAACGGTTCATCACACTTAATGAGAGAGGTCGCTTTGAATTAATTTAACTTGTTTTTTGTTGTTTTTTCTGTTTTAACTGCAAGTCGTGCTTTCTCTGAGTCTGTTATCTTGTATAATTCCAGTTTGCATTTGTATATTTATCCACAAGGATCAAATGCCATCCATATGGCATTTCATAAGACATGTTCACTAACTGTATAACACTGCTATGACATATTCAAGCATTATAGCCGCATACGTTAGAGCTCAATCATTTATGCAAATTAGAGCATATAGCTTAGTTTATGGATGATGTAACTAGTCATAATTATATTCAACTTTTATTGCTTTACAATGATTATTAAAGTTTTTATTGCCTACATAAAAAGTGACTGTATGTTTTTTGTGGATCTATAAACCTTCTATATAAATGTTTGTATAAACACTGTGATGCAGACTGGGCGTCTGGGCTTTATGATTTATACTATATGTTATACATGAGGTTAGTGTTTGTCTATACATGTATATGCCTATTGTATTTATTTTACATGCAGCCTCTGGGAGTTGAATTTAATTATTGATATAGAAATTATATATAAGATTGATACAAAAAATACCTGTTTAAGTTTTAAACAATATAAAGCAATTTTAACAAAACAGATATATAATCATATCGAATATGGATATTATATTAGAAGTTCAATGGATACAGAACCATTGTACATTTAATTACAACACCACTGCGTGTAGAGTGGACATGATGAAACGTAATTCTTCTTCTACGTCTCGTTTATTACAACATGTGCAGAACCGATTTTAGTAAGTAATGTAACTTATGAACAGATGTAAATATACAACTGCAAACCGAAATTATACAAGATAACAGACTCAGAGAAAGCACTACTTGCAGTTAAAACAACAAAAACAACAAAAAAAACCAAGTTAAATTAATTCAAAGCGACCTCTCTCATTAAGTCTGATGAACCGTTAACATATTAATTATTATTTTATTACTGGCTAACTAATTAACGCTTCAATATTCGATGTTTTGCCACAGGCCAAACGACCTCTCTCGTTAATTTAGGTTAAATGTAAGGTTAAATATTAATTAACATAATAATCATTATTTGATAACTGGGTTTGCCAAAGATCGCATATATATATACTTTCGTGCGCGCGCGTGTGTGTGTGTGTTTGTGTGTGTGTGTGTGTGCGTGCGTGCGTGCGTGTGTGTGTGTGTGTGTGTGTGTGTGTGGACACTTGGTATCAGAGTATGCACTACCTGTACCAAATATATTAATATCTTCGATGCAAAAATCATAACCATAACAATAACGTGTTTAAATGACAACTTGGCTAGTTCGTAAAACAGTTCGTTCAAATACATTATCGATTCTCATCGAAACATGTAGGCTACTCTAAGCAAGTCCTTGACACATTCCTAGTGGAAGGTCCGTATCTGATGTTGCGAGAAATGGCCCCTCTACAATTCTACAATACTCGCACTTATTTCAGTTTAAGCATTTCAACAATAATTTGAGTGAAACTATATGAACATTTCACTAACAACAGAAGACAACCACACCTGTTCATTTAAATGTATTCTAGTCAAAAGAGATGTTAATCTCTAATACTTAACATGTGGGCTGTTTTCTTTTCACATGAAAACCTAATATTCTGCGCGTTATATATATTCAATTCCATAAATCGAGCTCTAGAAGACGCTTACAGTGCCAAATCAATACGTCCACGATGCGCAACTGAAAATTAAAGTTGTTACGGCTTTTCACATAAAAACCTTATATTCTGCGCTATATATGCATTTTTCTTAGGAATTGTATATGAATTTATGAGGCGTTCTTGACAAACGCTGTACCAAGATCGAAACAAAATAGTTCTTAAAAAAGAGTTGTCGATTTAACAACACCCTAACGAACACAATAGAGACATAATTAATACATTGAATTTAAAATGAGTTGGACATGCACCTTAAAACGCATTGTCTGGCTTGAGGAGGTGTACACGTTTTCATTGAAAGTAGATATAAAAGTCGAGCAGGACATTTAGCATTCAAGGACCACAGTCAACCACAAACAAGCACAGGAACAAATAATACTTTCAAAGATGAATAAAAGGCAAGATATGACATCACAAACATAAAATGGTTGACAATAGGGCTACGCCTTGGAACGGTCATTGGCAAAAAAAGGCCGTTGTGCGTTTAAAAGGTTCTAGGGTGCACCAAACCTCACTCTTATCCTACTGTCATCCGAATAAAGCGGGACAGTGTAAATAAAGATTTTCATTTATTACATGATGATGACATAATGTATATTTCATTTATTGAACGTATATATTATTGTTGTTCAAACAAATATTGTTCGGCCATGTACAACATATGGTTTGGCTGATGCATGTGACGTTACGTCTTTATAAAACATGCAAAATAATTCATAATGTTCATAATTGTTTTGACATGAGTATTATTATGGGGGTACAAATCTTGCCCACTTGGGATCTCAATAGAGAACGTGTGTACTCTGTAACTCTAATGTAGAAACTGAATTACATTTTGTAATATACTGTCACAAGCTAAATGCCTGCAGATGTAAATTTTATAATGCTATCAAAAATATGATACCTTCATTTAATATTAGAAGTGGTTTTGATAAATCTAAATATATTTTAACACGTATCTTAACAGTATAATTATGTATTAATTGTGTAAATGACATGCTTATGACTAGGAAATCTTTATTATATTTATAGATGTTAATTCGGAATATATAAATTCTGTAGGTATGTTTAATGCTAAATATTTATTAATATGAAGCAATTTTACATACATATAGAATATAAATGAACAAAAGCAAGTAGTATACACGTCGTAATAATGATACAGTTAATGTGTTTTAATGGTGTTTTACGTCATTTTTAGCATATGTTATGCCATATATGACGGTCGATTTTGTGGTAGAGGCAGACTAGTATACCCCATTTTACCTGGGTAGAACCTCCCTACATTCGTAAGAATCGACACTTTCTCACTTGATAAGTCGAGCTCCCAGTGGGAGTCGAACCCGCAGCGATGAGAAGCGAGAACTCTTTAGACGAAGCGTTGTTAGTTATTATTACTTTTTTTTATCGGTGAAAGATTGGGATTTCTCAATGAAAGAATATTCATAATCGCTAAATATTAATAACTAACTCCGAACACAAAAATAACTAACTACGACGTTGAATTATGACTTCAAAAAAGTGTTGCTGACGTCGACGTCATCCACAGAACATTTTCAATAAAGCGAATAATTCCGGTTAAAATCATGCAAAAACTGATTCAGAATGTAATAAATAGATTATTTAACTGATGTGTTCAGTTATAGGGATATCCTTCACTCGATGGTAGGCGTGTTTTGTTTTTCACTCACTCGCAAACGCTCGTTCGTGAAAAGAACAACACGTCTACCATCTCGTGAAGGATTTCCCTATAATCGATCCAAGCAGTTAAATAATCTCTACATGTTAAATCGTTATTATAATTATGTATGTACTAAGATACTAACACTTTTTGAGAGTAATATGTATGTCTCTATATATGTAATTGCCCTTGGTGACACTCCTGTATTGGATTTGATACCAATAAAGTGAATTGCATTGTTCTTATTATGGTGTACGGCACGACAAAGTGTTAACGTGCATATACAACATTTAAATATAAAAAGAAGGAAATTACTTTTAAAAGTCAGTCGGAAATGACTGTCAAAAGTCAGTAGGAAATGACTGTCAAAAGTCAGCACCTGGTGAAAAGTCACCCAAACCTCGTGACCCGTATTTGAAAGACGTGACCCGTACTTGAAAGACGGGAAATACTAAATTACATTTTGTGTCACATGTTTGCATATAAAACAAAGATCGTATGTTTGGACCTTATTCAGATCTGTCCAAACGCAGTAAAATTATGTTATTTTTGGCAAATACTGAACAAACCTGTCACTTAGCGGTGCACCATAATTTATTTCGTATTACAAAAAAAATACTCCCTTTTACACGTAACTGAAATAAAAGTCTGTCTCATCTTTGATGCGACAGTGATATTTTCGTTTACATTGGTCACGCGATAGCATGAGTGACACCCCGTGCGCATTACTGTTACATTCGGCATTTTGATATGACGCCAATTTGGCAATTTCACGTGCTCCTTGTTAAGTCTTGTTCAACCAATTAACTGAATTGAATTGAATTGGGCTTTACGGGCATCAACACAAGAAATGTTATATATCATCCTCCATTTACATCGAGATACAATATAAAGAATGGGCATTCTGCAGAACTGCCGAGTTGCTGCAAATTCTAGACACTCCATGTACGGTTTTTTGTAGAACGTTATCAATTAACCATGTGGAAGATTTGTGTAGAATAAATTATGAAACTATCTTCGAAGAAGAGGTTTATTTTGAGATCTACTTAACTGAGAATGTAGAATCAGCTACGATTCTGAAGTAACTAAAACATTACAGAAAAGTCGTTTTAAAAATGCAAAGTTGCACTAGAATATGTTGAAATTATTAGCTGGTATTAAAACATCTAATGTTAGTATGTCTGTACTATTCTCAATAAAAACTTAAATAAAATGGGGGTTTACGTCCCTTTAACACATAATATTAGGTTATATTGGGACAACAGCCTCGGGTATAAGATAAATGATGAAGTTTCCCATATGACATGCCTCCGCCAGGGGGTTTGACATACCTCCGCCAGGGAGCTTGACATGCCTCTGCCAAGGAGCGAACCAAAGCGGGGCAAAGGTGTATTAAGAAAATGTTTATGTTTACAGGTAGACCAGTGAATATGGCAATGTGAAAATGAAAATGGCAAAATTATGTAAAAAAGCTTTTGTAAAAGGTCACCCTAAGTGTTATTGCTTGCTGGTTCTTTGGGGTCGTAGAGCCCGGTGTTTATGACTTTAAAGTCAATTACGACCTATCCGATCCTAGGTGTCGTGTGCGGTGTTGCGCATTATTATACCTCTCATGGAAAGACTCTGAAAACTGAGTCTGCTACTTTTCTCTCTTGTTTTGTGTTCGTTGGATTTTTCAGTAAGTATTGTTACAAACGCTGCATATGTGTATTTTATGTTGACAGTTTCTATATATTCTCTATACTTCTAAGACCAAGCAGAACTTTGTTTGTGGTGACAGTCTCCGGACCGTCCCTATTTGTTCACTACAATCCTATATATAGATTATATAGATATATAGAGGATCTGACACTCGTTGTCATTTCATACAAAATTTTATTAAATGAGTTCAGGAATTTGTTGACGAGTTTAATAAAATTTTGTATGAAATGGCAACGAGTGTCAGATCCTTTTTATCACATGGCTCAAAAACGACAAGAAACTGCACATTATTTCGTGTGGTGAATCTACATTCGGCGGACTGTTACCCTCACAACATCGCCGATTCAGTGCTATATCCACGGACTCCACGGACTAAACGGGTGTTCCGGGACATTGACTAGACAAACGTATTGACACTGCACTTCAACGACCGACTGATTCGGTCGCCTTGTATTACACATGGTTAATATATGGAAATACGTAATGGGTATATTATACGGAATACAAGCAGTTCCATGTGATAAATATATATATACACATAATTATATTTAATCTGTATTTAAAACATTAATAAAATAAATATGAACTCTAACTTTAACATAAGTTGTATAATTGCTGTTTGATAGCATGTGTCGTGGGGTAAAATAACTTTAAAATAAAAAATTAAAATAAAAAATACTTTTAAATAATAAAATACTGTTCGTACCTTTGTTTTAAAGCACGCATTAGGAACAACACGTACTATTGTATTTGGCTTAACACTTATATGCAAACGTATTATAATAACAATTTTAACATGGTTGCAGCTACGGTCGTAGATCAATGTAATGACATGTTTGATGTATCGTATGTGTCCCGTGGGGAATCAGCCATAGCCATTATACAGTCTACACTGTCCGCATCCTGACACCGTCAATGTATCTCTGCTTAAATAGTAGGTTCTGGCGGATTTATGCGCCGTTAAATTGGACACACGGTGTTTGAGAAATTATTATAATATTATTATAATTATTATTATTATTATGATTATTTAAATACAAAAAGAATCATGTAGTGACTTGCTCCAATGCTGATAGTAGTTCTAGCATGTACTACTAGTCGGATAGGTGTCAAAACTTTTTTTAATTTTATAATAACAGTTTCTTTGTATATTTCAGAATCCATTGAATGACCCTTGACCACAGTTTCAATTGAATGACCCACATCATGTCGTCCGAAGAACAGCGATTGGAGGAAAAACTCAAACAATTCGAAGGGAACAAGAAAGATGGTATAAACGATTTATTTTTGTTTTAATACTTTATTCTGTTTTCATCGAAATTGTGTAATAAGCATTTGAAGTCAATATAAATACAGTGGCATGATCAACATATAGACAAATATATGAATGTACACATGTGTTTCAAAAAAAAGAGTTGAACATTAAAAGAGTGTTTGCTCTCTCTATATATACCTTACAAATACCTGTCTACTTCATTTTTTCACATGCAAAATGGTTTGTTCATTTAGATCATAGTTATTGTTATGTATATTTTAACTGATACACATGCTGGCTTTGTTTTTAACACAGTCAGCAATTTTAATTGTTTATATTTTGAAATTAACATGAAATTGTTGACACACACATATAAAGAAAAAACTCCTGCCTAACTACCCAACTATGAAAAAGGGTCAGGAGAGAGCACTTTTTCACTCGGCACATTCTCACAGGATATAATTGTATCTGCTTAATAAATACAATATTAAACATGCACTAATCTATGCTTCTCTATTATCATCAGCATACAGTCGTATACAGTCTTACTCTATATTGAAAGCAGGGGCGTTCCTTGGGCTAATTTAGGTATACGCACCATCGAGTTTTGGATTCACAAATGTGCCTAACCCCACTATACCTTCAGTTTTTATTGCATTTTTAGCCCTTTTATTTGTTTGCTTCTTTAATAGCCTGTACGCACGTGCGTAGGTGCGTAAGCCCAGGTACGCATTTTTCATGTACTGATCATTGGGACCCAAACTCCCCGCAGTGGTTACTTTCCCTTTCTGTTACAGTAATTAGTGGCTACAATATCCAAGCGCGGAGGTTGATTGGGACCCTGCTTTAATTAGACGAATATACTATACACACAAATGTTTTCGTCTAGAAAATGAATGACTTTGCCATAAAATTATTTTTATAGAGGTTATTATATCGTAAATGAGACTCAAAGGAAAATATTTGCCTACCAATTTATTAATACTGCAGATGGAAAACACTTTATACATTTGGTTATCTTATGTTAAGCACCATTTGGAGTAAATGTATATATTTGCTTTCATAAAACGTTTCCAAACTAATTAATGTAAATGTGCTCTCGTGGTTAAAATTGATGGCATTTGAATGACTGTATTGTTATCAGTTTGTGTCTGTGTAAGAAAGATATGTTGCTATATGCAGCGTTTATACCTGAATTCCACCTAGTAAATTATTGTAAAATTGCATGTTTCGAATACCTGTTTCTTTGTGTTTAGTCACCATGCAAGGGAGACTTTATTTGATGTTTCATGTTGCGTAGGCTATAAACTAGTATAATTTATGTCGGTTAAATGCTGCTGAATTACATTGTGTTATATAACACAACTCGAGGATTAAACGCAACACTACATACAAATAAAATAAAATAAAAACAACAGCATCAATAACTACAACAATTTTAGGACCATAGTTGCATTATATAATGAACGCCACGTGTGATTTGTTCCGTTACTCTCCACCATCACAATGATGGAGTATAACGTAATCAATCAAACGTGGGTTTCGACGATGGTTAAACTATGAGTTCTAGTATTTGATGGAGTAATGTGAAGTTACGCGTTATTCATATATAGAGAGAGAAATAAAATCATCAGCGTGTAAACACATTTCTGAATACCATTCTCAGTGTATGCAATAGTAGCAATAGTAGCATCTGTGATGAAATGCAACATATACCAGCCGTTATTTCAGTCTTAAGAGATTCATAGACACGTATGTTTTTATTTCAGAATCGACTACTGGAGTGGTACCTATGGAATACGTAGAAACGCGCAAACGAAACATCGTACTGGACGAAGAGAGGTTTGAGGACACCTTCCTGAAATGCAATATATGTCAGGAAAACTACGACGACGGCGAAAAATGTCCAAAGATGCTCCCTTGCCACCACACGTTCTGTCTCGAATGTTTACAGCAGATGTTCCGCGTTGAGGGCGAATTTAGACAAACTCTTACCTCGGCGTTTCGTAGCATGCCGGTCGCCGGGTCAAACTCTCTTGTCCATCTTGCAGAGAGGGCATTATCGCTTCTGCGCTAGAAATAAAGAAGTTACCAAATGATCACACGGTGATTGAACTTGTAGCTTTCATAAAATGTATCGGAAAAGCGAAAGTGGCGTACTGCCAAAAGCATCAACTTCAGCCTCTGAATTTCTTCTGCGAGCCGTGCATGCAGCCAGTGTGCTGTGACTGTACTGTAATAGACCACAAAGAAATAAGCGGTCCATTTACTGTAATTAGCGTTGATGAAGCCATGAAAAAGTACTCACCCGCTGCAGATAAAACACTTTCGGACATACAAGCTGAGAAGAAAATGCTTGAAGAGAAGAGGCACGCGCTTGAGAAAGCATTTGACAACGTGGAGCAAATCCAGCGCGAGCTTGCTGTTCAAATTCGACAAACGTTTGATAGAATACGAGACTCGGTGGACGAACGGGAAAGAAGCTTATTTGACGTCTCAGAGCACGAGATAGACCGGAAGCGGACACTTTTAAGGGATTGTATGAAACTGATAACAAGCCGGAAGCAGAACTGAGACAGCAGACGGCAAAATTGTCTCAAGTGAAAGACAACAAAGACCTTCTTAATATGTTTGATTTTAACAAAGCCGCCAGAGAGTGTTTGGAAACCAAGCCCGATATACCGGTCACTAAGTCGTCTGAGGATTTCGCGGTTAGCTTTCAGTTTAACAGCCGACAGGAAAATAGCATACGCACGAACATTACCAACTTCGGTGATGTCACATTTAAGTTCGATTGAATGTCGTACTCATTTCACAGTGTTCGATAAATGAATTCCGTAAGTCAGTCAAACTTCATTTGCTTTGCTAAGGGACCGTATTAACGTATATACGCAGTCTAAAAATAAAGTGTGCACATCTATTTTTTTGGAAATATTCAGAAAGTTGTAGTGACAAGTTTAGCAAAACAAGTCTTAAACATACAAAATATATGCATTAAGAAAGTAGCGGTTTTTCGAAGTCAAAAGAGAGCAGAACCAATATTGCAAAATGCATGCCGGGAGTTGTATGTAAAAGCACACATATTAACAGTCCTCTTGTTAACTGCTGAATGTTAAACTGTTAACTTCTTCTCAAACATAACGTTAGGACGTTAGAACACGTGTATGACACAAAATGTAC
>JAWPHD010012633.1:0-74409 GCA_037043455.1 Cyrtodaria siliqua
CTCCCATGCATTAATTACAGGTTGCTTCCCTTTGAATTGATCCATATTCTAATAAAACTTATGTTTTTGATTTATTGACACATCAATGTAAATAGACTATTCCATTATAGTTATAATGAAATATGTATGTCTTGAAGAACAGCAATTACTATTTTAAAAATCGTTTCAATTATCCCCTGCTGTGCGTTTACATTAAATATATAAAATAGCACACAGTGTCCCGTTAAAAGGATTTATCTGCGCATGCGCATAGAGACGTATCGTTTCCACTGACATCAGGGATCAGCAAATTATGTCGTTACTATTCCTTTATTCGTTTAAGCACGTTTTATATACTTCCTGTTGTTTTGTTTTTTTAGATTTACCATTCAGGTGAACATGTCCAACGAAAATGTACACCCGGAATTAAAAAAATATGTGTTTAAAATGAATATCACGAAAACTGCTAGGCGCCGAAAACTGGTTGAACACCAGTAGATATAAAAATCGAACAGGAAAAGCAGCATTCAAGGACTACATAGTATTAAATTGACAAATTCAAAAATGAATAGGCCATATTTGTTACCAAAATTGTTATCATTACATTGCCAATATCATGAAGTCATTTGTTTTTCAATAGGTTGAATCATTTAGGGACTGTCGCTTGATAAAGAGGATAGGATGTAAAGTAAAATGTTCGAAGTGTCCAGTTTCTTTTGCAACTGAGTATATATCTAAAAGAGTATGATAATGGACCTTTGGAAACGGCCGAGCACGACACATACGAAACATTGCAGTCTGGGTTTGATTGAGACTGTTCATGAGCTGTAGTGAAATATGCTAGCTACCGCTCACGCTCTCTAGCCCCAGGTTGAGCAGAACTCAATATTCATAAAATCAATAGTATAACATTTTAACCATCCCGAAGATGGCATGCATATGGCGGTGGACATGGAGTGTTTGTGTTATCTGTATGTGGAGTGGTTACATTGCAATCATTGTAAAAATACTTTAAAATGACAAATTATCTCAGTAATTACATGTAAATGCATTTTGTGGCGAGATAATACAATGCAGAAAAAATTGTTTTTCAAATTTATTTAATACAGTTAAATATATTAGATATTGGTCTGGTTCCAGAAATTAACACAAAAAGGAGAATACTGGCAATAAATTGACCACTGCACGCAAATGTATATTATGTATCAAGCAGCTTCTTCGTGACAAAATTATAGTGTTGTGTCAATGAGATAAAGACGGATAATTGCAAAATGAATGGCTTTTAAAATGAAACTCGTTCTGTGAAAGAAAGTATTACAAACTATGGATTAGATACACGCTAGAATAAAACTTGAACAATGAGTGACAGTTTCGAATACTGTTATGCGCATAAAATGGAATATGTTTTCTTTGAAATTTAAGGCGGTAAAACTATTATATATTACGCATCAACTATCCCTAATATTGAAATCCAAATAATAGAGATGAATGAAATCATGTGGAAACTCCAGATGCGAAGCAGGGCGTTTCTCTCAAGACTGTTAGTCGATGTAAAAACATATATAAAACACATCAATCGGAGATATTTGTTAGTCTGTTTTATATAGTGGAGGAAGGCATCATCGCTTTAAGACTTACAGCAACAGGTAAATGTTGGTTTAACAGTTTTACTAGATCAAGTTGTTTTGTCACGTATATTATTTTGAGATTTTTTGTTAGATGGAGTTGTTATGTCACGCATATTATTTTGAGATTATACGGATATTTTTTGGTTTACCTTTGGTTTTCGAATGTTCGTTTCTAATACAGATTTTACTATTTTTAAAAGATATTAACAGAAACTATTTGTAAAATATGTATCATCATTATGGGCGATTTGTTTTTCAGTACAAATAAACATTAATTACGAATGTTAATTGACAATAGATTATAAATATTTATGAAACAGAACAAAATATTTACGAAAGTTGTATTGGCTATATAAGTCTAATAAATGCATGTTTTATTTTTTGTTTAAATTTAATTTCGTATTAATTTTACATTGGTACAGTACTTAGTACTTACTTTTGATACGCATGCGTTATACCCTCTGCTCAAAACTAAGTTCTATTGTGTTTATTTCGTCCATTTTTCAACCCGGGGCTAGAGGGCGTGAACGTTAGTAAGCTTGCTTAATTACCTTTCATGAACAGTCTCAATAAAAACCGAGCCTGCAATATTGTTTTATATTTACCGTGTACGACGATTTATCAATCAAACCAAGACTGCAATATTGTTTTATATTTACCGTGTACGACGATTTATCAATCAAACCAAGACTGCAATATTTTTTGTATTTATCATGTTCCGAATTTCTCCTTTCATACTCCTTTTATACACCGCGGTAGCGTTGCCGTGTGGCGGCGGTCAATCGTCTCCTCAGAACTGTTTTCATTTCGATCTCTGGAGATCGATAAAGCCCGATATTTATATACAGACATCGGTGGTACATTCTCAAATACTTTTTTTTTCTTACGTGAATTTCGAAAAGGTGGTTCCAATACTCCAGCCTTTAAAGGTTATTAATATTGTTTAATAACCTTAAGATATATTGCCTGCTTTCTGACTGTTACCTGTGATACGCAGGCTTAGCAACCTCTGCTCCCAACTATATTCCATTGTGTTTATGTCGCCCAATGTTTTCTTTTGTTTAGTGCAAAGCATTTTGTTAGAAACTGGGACCGCTGGCCATGGAATGGTGTGAAAATACCCCATTGAAGGTTCCATGTTCACCGTCGACTCATATCATACCATATTTGGAATGGCTTAAATTTCTGTACTATTGACATTTTAAAAATTGAATTCTGCTCAACCCGGGGCTTGAGGGCGTGAACGGTAGGAAGCACTTTTCACTACCGTTCATGAACAGTCTCAATCAAACTGAGACTGCAATATTGTTTTATTTTTTATCATGTACAGCGATTTACGAATTTCTTCTTGCATACTATTTTTGAAGTACACATGTTCTGAAATTTAGTAGAGCGCGTGTTGTCCTCATCTTTGATTACATTGTTTGGAGATTTTAAACTTTAAAAAAATAACAGAGAGGTTAAAGCTTCGGTAAAAAGGCCAAAATCATGATTTGTATTGTTCAACATGCATTTTCTTCATAATAAGATATTCCACAAAATGGAGGACATTTTAATTTAGATTCTCGTGAAAAACAAAAACAAATGATCTACATTGTTAAAGTAAGTCGCACCGACTCAACATAACTCGAAATATTCGGCTAAAATGACCATAGAATAAACATGGACATATATGGCGAATGTCAATAAATACTGAAAAGGTGATTACTACTAATCCACTAACACAATAAAGAGTGAAAACTTGAGTAGCAGACTCGTTTGTTAGTATGTTCATGAGAGTTTATATATGGTTCATCTCACGCCCCTTAGCACCGACCCAAGCGCTATTCTACTTTAATGACTGGGCTCGGTGATCCCAGAGGACTAGTAAGGAAACACTTTACCGATTTGTAGTGATGTCCACTTTTACAGCAGCCCCATAACACTAAATAAACGCTAGTGTGAATGTCAATCACAACTGAACTGTTGATTTATCAAAATAATAAAGAGGAAGCTTCGCCTTTACCTAAAATAAGTTAGTTAGTGTACACAAGGCACCTACTTAAAGCTACACAATCCCTATAAAATAATATAATTTCAAGTTTTTTAAACATAAGAATGCCTTTGCTGGATGTGTTGTATACATTGTTTTGGCTGGTATATTGTCGTAGTGTATATCGAGGCATTTGCATAATAATGATAATAGGCGTGATAAACGCTTCGGTAACGTTGAAACTGTACCACCCAGCGATTACGGGTATATAATCCTAAACATTTCTATAGCATTTTGCTCAGATATCCGATAACTACAGACTGTTCAACTCGATGAGGATATTCATTGGCGTACAATTTAAATATATACATGTTTGTAATGTTGAACGGAAGGGAACAAGTCAAATGCGTAAGACATAACGTAAATACATAACTATGTACAGAATTATAAACACTTACCCGCGTATTCCACCTATGTTCCATATATTGTATATACTTATTTCCTATAATATCCTTGAAATAATCCAAAATCACACACATATTATACATGTTTACATAGAGCGTGTATCGGCAGTCAATAGTATGTAACGTGAAATATGTGGAATAGTATGTAAAGTTATAGATATGGATTTTTTTTTGTTGGCAAAATACCAGCAATATTATTTCTCGCAAATCGTAGTTTTAAGGATGTGGGGAAGGGGTACACACATGAAGGTCGCCCATCCGTCTATCCGTCAGTTACACTTTTCAATTTCGGAAAAAAATAAAGAGTCAATTCGTAAAAAAAATAGACCGTTCTTGCGCGCGAGCGTGTTTGTGGGTGCGTGCGTAAGCCGTGGGTGCGTGCGTAAGCCGTGCTTGTGTGCGTGCTATATTGCATATGTTTGTTAAATCTGATGAATCTGAAAGGCATTTGACTACTACTTCTTCATAGAAAAAGAAAATTCATAAAAAAATAATTGTTTTAAAAAGTGCATAGGCTCGAACCCCGTCTGCAACGGGGAAAACATACTACGACAGCGCATTAACCTATTGAGCTACGGAGACCGATTAACAATGTTGTATTAAGTTACTTTACATAAATATGCGCGCGAAGGACTGTGCTAATATCACGGTTGATAGACGAAACGGACCCTGGCTGCTCAAAACTGAGTTACTTTGATCCTGGTTGCATTTGCAACGGACCCTGGCTGGTAAAAAGAGAGCGAAAATGGACACTTGTGTCAAAAAGTTTGAAAATAAAGATACATTATCGTATGTATAAGAAAAAAACTTTATGCGACGGAACTTTTGAATATCATATCCTTCGAAATATATGTTCTTTATTTACAAAAAATGCAGAATAATTCCTTACAAGATGAAACAAAGGTCGATAAAAAGTTTATGACTTTAAAAAGCAAAACTTCCATATGTTCTCTCTGACTGATTTAATGTGATCCCAAATTGGTTTGCAACTTCTGTTGTTCAATAAAGATAACTGTTTAGCCTAAAAAACTGCAAATTTTTACATCATATCTAAATTTCAGAGCACCGGACCCTGGTTGCTCATTAAAAATGCGCGAGATTCTGGCAACGGACACAATCCGTATCACTGGCACCGGATCCTGGTTGATAGATTGTTTTATATATACCTTCAGATTAAAGAGAAAATGACGATCAGGACTTTGGCTCCACCAAAACAAACAATAAAAACAAACATCTGTGGTTGCATGGTGTTTTAAGTCATCTTCAACACATTTTAGGTTATATATGATGATCGATTTTTTCGTTGGGGAGGCAGACCACTCACTTTTTCATAAGTAGTCAAAGTACTGCAAGCCTCATGAAATCTGGGAACGAGCTGGATTCGTACCCACGACCGTAGCGGTGTAATTGAAACAGCTCCTCACCACTCTGGACCACCGGTACAAAAATCATAAATTCATGCGACAGCAAGAGGAAAAATAAAAAAGAACAGCCCAATATTGAATTATTATATCGGTTATGAATGTAGAGGGTGTGATCTTGTTATAAATATAGAATCTGGTGGTGAGTTTGGCTAAATGTGTCTATGTCGTACAAGATACAAGACTAAACAAATGTACTCCGGACCTACGTTCATGTATATACGTTTGCGCCTTGATACAATTCTCTCTTCACGACCTGTCTTCCGTCGACAGTACCCTAAAATAAACTATGGGCCCGCAATAGACATAAACCAAACTTACTTTTCTCGCAGCACGCTGCATGACGGTGTTTGTCGCCGTTTTACACGACAATGACCTTAAACAGTTTTTATATTTAAAAAAAGGGTTTATTCAAAAGACACTATCTTAGAGCACGCAGCTGTTGCAAAAAACATTGTCTGCAAAAATCTGATTTTTTTTTTATATCATATCATCAACATGTCAGCGTCAAATACGATATAAAATAGTGGGAAATACTCCCAGAAACGAACCACAGCGTATCTGGGAATAAAACAAGTTCATGGAGTTTTCCCCGGGGCCACACTAGCAACGCTTTAGACCTAACAGGTAACAATTGTTTGATCATAAATGATATTTAAAAACAAAATACATCAATGAATAAAAAATCAAATATTACAAGTAATACAAATGCAGCAATGTGAACAACTAATGACGTAGACTATATACTTGAGTGTTAGCATAATGTAGACTGATATGTCGTATAGAGAGGCAACCGTTGTTTTAAGCAACAAATAAGCAAACGGTTTTTTTATTTAGATATTTTGTTTAAAATGGCTCTTAATGAACATTTATTCACAAATTAATATGATTGCGTAAAGTAATAGATTGAACACATCCTATAGAAAAGCTTAGCGTTTCGTTTATAATCTCCGAATACTTACGGGAAATGTCAATTACAAGTTTTAAATAGGCATTTACCAATGGTAAACTTTGAATTCGCAAGTTTTCATTATTTTATACATATAATATAATTCTAGAGAAAGTTGTATTGAAAATGTTGCCACTTTTGTTTGTTAAAGCAATAGCGGATTTCGAGCGGAGCACCCTCATCGGAGTCATCCTATTATTTGAAAAGGTTATCACTTAACATTTAACTGAATGTTGTTTAACTGTTTATCAAGACATGATATTCAATATTTATAGCCGGTCGCCCCAAAGAAAGGAAGGATACATAAAACTCGGGGAAGATGCGCTAATCTTACTAACGAATATATTTTCCTTTGATTAGCTAATTGTTCCAAGGATAGACTCCGAAACACAGAACCGGTGTGCATACCAATCCGACGGACGAGAATTAGGGAACATGTTTTACTGAATAATACACGGAAGAAATTGACTTGCGGCGATAAGGTTTCATCCGGGTCAAATCAAACGTGCTATCAAGTAAATCCACTCGAAGAATACGAGTTCCTCGTCGATGTTTGGAGGGTGAAAACTCGTTAAATATAAACATCTTTAAAATATCTCAGCACATTGTTCTTTTCCATAAGACGACCCCGCACAAAACCCAATTGAAAATGTCACAGCTTTATCTTCCACCGCTGATATCAGACCGAGATATTTCGAACAAATGAACATATCTAGTCGTTTTTTAAGATGTATGTTTTCAACTACCGGCTAGGATCCTGTGTCAGAAGATAAACACAATGTTCTTAGAACTAGACGTATTTTCACGCGTCGGCGTTCTTTCACATCTAAAACACTGGTTTTATAACCCGTTTTTCATGTATTCAGACACAAATATGCATCTATTATTCCGTGGGTGTGATCATTGTTAAAAAGTGTCTTATTGTAAAGAAATAAATATTAAATATATTTTAACAGCACGTCCAACAGTTTACTTGTTTTACCCGCCAGGACCTTTACATGAGCAGCCAGGATAAAGGTAACGCTGTTTTGAGCAGCCGGGGTCCGTTACGTCTGTCCACCGTGAATATATTGCTTTTCAACATATTGCTTTTCCAGGTCCGTAGATACACTGGGGAACAGAGAGGTAATTGAATTTTGGGAATGTACATTCTTTACATAAAAACAACTATATACTAATATATAAGGACCCTGGGCGAAATGCAACACAAACAAAATACAATGGTGGGGAGGGAGGTTAATGCCACCGGACACCAACATAAGGGATATGCCTGGGTTAAATTTCACGGCTGGTTACGGGCCTGTTTTCATTTAATATTACTTTACAAATCACTGAACTTGATTAAAGAAAATTAAAGATTTAAATAAGTAAACTTAGGAAAGGTTAATTACTAGTATTTGAACTTAATTGTTATACAAAACTTTCGGTTTTTAGTTAAAACTGACCCTGTCATACAGAAGGAAGCTGTCATCTTTCATATTTTCTTTGATTTTGAAATCTGATCAATCAGAATTTGAATGTTCAGATTGCCAATTCATACATTTTGTGTTGCATTATTTTTGTTTCGTGAAAACATCAATATTGGGGCCCACCCGAAACATTGGTGTTGAGTCCTCCGACTCATACGCCTATGTTTATCAGACTATATAGAAACTCTCGTTCTCTCTCTCAATTCCTTCCACCCCCTCCTTCCTTCCCCCACTCTCTCCCCCCTTTTCTCGCGCTTTTCCCTCCGCCCTCTCGCTTTCTTTTTCTTTCTCTGTCTCTTTCTTTCTCTGTGTATGTGTGTCTCTCTCTGTCTCTCTTTTTATCTCTCGTTATCTCTCCCTCTTTTTGACTCTATGTCTCTCTGTGTCTCTCTGTGTCACTGTGTCTCGCTATCCATTCTATTTTCAATTTCAAAATTTCAATTCATGCATCAGTTAAGATGAATTTATTAAAAAAATATGTTGATTTATAATCTACTAATATGTGAAAACCATGCATGCATAACTTCACACAACAAATACTATATCTCCATCTTTACCATTAGTTATGAGCCTCTACCAATATTCCAATTTTGATAACCAATGTCTCCCTTGTGTTTTGTGTCAATATACAGTACACACACACATGCAAATGGAGGATTATTTGTATAGATGCAACGGGATAGTTGGAAAAGGTCTTTGTTAAAAGGCCGCTATGTTTAATTATAGGTATTGTTTTGTATTATATATAACTATGGACGTATAAGGTTGTTTGAGTAAGTACATCTTTATTTCTAATGACTTGTATTTCCTATTAGGTCTTTCTACTGAAGATTGGTCTCATCAGTTCGGTGGTAAAATGCCGTCTGCTGAAATCCGCTTTTATACCCGTTATAAGACCAGTGGTCGATTCACAAAGTGCCTGCGGAGTCTCATACAATACCGCCTTATCCCATTAATATTCAGTGAATTTAGGTAATGCGCATGTTGCATATATGAACCCACACGTATACAGTAATCACTTGCGTAATGACGGTTAGATTTGTTCAGTTCTAGTGTGCCTTTTATCTGGAATGTGTAGCTTTAAGTGTATATGCATTATTGAATATGAAACTGAAACACATAACGGTGGTTTTATTCTGATTTTGATTGACAGTAATAATACTTCCAGATCGCCTCTAGTCCATTTCAAGAAAAGTAGACCAAAAACATATTAAGCTGATGGGTCAATAATTGGTATCCATCCCTAACCAATCTTAAATAACGTTAATTAATTACAAATAACATTTTGTTTATAAATGAGAAACATTTCCCAGCAATTCTACGCAGGGACTGCGGATTATCTAGTATCAATATGAACATTTCAGGTCACTATGGACGGACGATTCGCATTTCATTTGCTTTTCATGCTTTTGAGGATATCTGCAGCCGTTTCTCTCAAGGAAGAACCATTCAACATCACTGAAGATATATACATGCTCTGTCCATATTCTGATATCTGTAACAGAAACGCCTCCCTTCAATTACCAGACGCATATTACAAACCGTGTTGCAAATCGTGCAGCTGCGCTCCCGACTGTGGTCTTCATATGAACTGCTGCTACGAAAGGTTGGACACATACAGACTGGTAGACTCCTTACAATTGGTGTGTGTTAACACAGGGAATCATGAACACTTTTACATGGTAGATACATGCCTTAATAACGTCACCGAAATCAACCAGTGTAGAGAAACAGTAGGCGAATGTGGAATAGTAGACAACCTCGCCCCTGTCTCATCCATGGACACACATCTTGTATACTACAACGCGGAATGTGCAAAATGTAACGGTGTCCATGAATATACATCCTGGAATTATAAACTCAACTGCACAGGCGTTTTATCTATGAATTTGCGACAAGGCATTAAAAAAGATTCCAATTGCAGCTCAATATATTTACAACCTAATTCGGAAGACTGGGAGACAAGAAAGTGCTATAAGACTGCAACTGTTACTTGTAAGAAAAAATATATTGGGCTAGCCGAGGCATGCCAGAATGTAAAAGCACCTTATATTCATGAAGGTTTTACTAGCAGCACTCTCTATGACAATATATTTTGCGCAATGTGCAGTGGTATCAAACAACCAGGGGATGTGTGTCGGTCTTCTGCCAAAAGTATTTTTTCAAGTTTATCAACAGTTATTGACGGCACCATAAGCAAAGATGTATTGAAGACTTTGCTTCAGGAATATCCAACACACATAGATCAAACAGATGAACAATGTCTGAAAACCGAGGTGAATGATCCATACAAGGTATCTGAACTGTTTTTTTTCCCTTTATACTTTATATATTGAAAACAGTGTATGCCCTACAGAATTTCTATACAGCGATAGATACACTCCATGTATTTGTTGTTTGTTTTGAATAAATGCGTGATTTGGATACCAGAGTCCTGCGAATTCTACATTTGGATACCTGAGACCTGCGAATTCTACATTTGGATATCTGAGTCCTGCAAATTCTACATTTGGATACCTGAGTCCTGCGAATTGTACATTTTCTTTTCAACATTTCAATCTAATTAAATAAAAGATAAAATTTGTTGCTTTTAGTATTGGTATGTATTATTTACTTACAACGCAAACGTTTCTTTATGAACTCAAACGTATCTTTGTGTTTTTGTTTGAATTCACAGAATACATGCAGGCACCTGTATTGCCCGGATGGTATGATTAGAATGGACAGTGAATGTGTCTACTTTACTACACAGTGGATAGTTTTCTACTACACAGTGCAGATTGAGCTTCGACCGTACCCAGGGACTCAGTTAAAGACGTCAAGTATTGAGTCTCTCGGGATAAAAGATCGCAAATATCCGGCTCGATGGATGCATTCCACATGCATGGACGACAACTGGGCGGATATTGAAGTATTCTTAAAATTAAACGATCTAAACAATACGGAAACACACGTAGTCCAATCATTAATAGTTCGCCTATATATGCTCACGGAAAACACAAATGGTTTTGACCCTGCCGTCGTCATACCTCATATCGGCGAATGCATCCGGGAAAGATGGCTGCTGACTGTTGATGGACATGAATACCCATTTAGAGCTGATCTGTACAAATACAGAAGCTACGTACAGGATTTTAATATGCCACGGCAACATGTCGTTACGTATAAACCGGATTACCAGCCCCAACTGTATGAATTAATAGCCAATGATCCTAGAGATTTCGGTGAAACTGTCGGAAGAGATGGCTATATTGACATAACAAAGCTGCTTTTCTGTCAACAGGTAATGTATTTTCGGTATCTGTACTATTTATATCTATTTTATTTTAGTACTCACTATACAATAATATGTCTCTGCACTTACCGCAATGTAAACGTACCGTTAAAGGGAATGTAGAGACACAGTCAAAAAGTCTTTATTATTGAGAGTTCTGAAAAACGAATTATCAAAATCGGATGATAAACAAAGAAGATATCATCATTTGAAACGGATATGGAAGCCGCCACTTTGAGAGCTATGACATCATATTTCTAAACGACTTATAAATATGAAAATTTAATTAGTTTTAAGAACAAAATGAAAGTTACTGTATGACAAGTATGTATACTTAAAGGCAATAATGTTTTATATGACCAGTTGAGAAGTTTGCATTCATTTGCAGTGATTTTCTTTGCTTTAAATGATATTTATCAATATTCCATATATGGTCATAGTTCTAAAAAATGACGTCTCCCATATCTGTTTTAGAACAAATTAATAACGTTTAGAACAACGTTACGGGTCCAGTATATTAGGTTCTTAGTGATGCACCGATGAATTGATTGTTATGTCCGCATTGAGGTGATTTAATGTCCCTTGTAATATATGCTAGTGATGCTACCATGCATTTACAATTTGATCATACTGCAAAGAAACTTCTCAGGATTTCATTGGTCAATACGCCGTCCACATGAACCCTTATCTACGTCCCGCCACGTGAACATTTCACGACTTCCTCATGGGTGCCTCATACCTTCTATATATAGTGTCAGACCAGTCAGGAAGTACTTCCGTGTCGTAGGGTGCTGAAATAGTTCCTTGAGTTTCTAGTTTGCATGTGTTTTTCCCAAGATTAGTTTTTATTTCATTGTTAAATCTAACCTGAGGTTAAAGTAGTATGTCTGTTGTAATGAATAGTAAGTATTTTACTGTGTTTGTCAGGATTATTTCTTTGCAGAGTATGAGCCCAGAGGTTAGGTAGAGATGTGGTTTTGACAGATGTTTATTTCAAAATACGCATAGTGTGAATGAATGACGCGAAATGTTGAAAAACTGAATCGGTGTTTTATTCCAGATAGGGGACCGCTTTGTATGCTGTTCAGTGTTATTAAAACCGTCAAAATAGTTGCTTAGTGAGACACCGATGGATTTAACTTGTGGATACTTTGCATTGTCATGTAATCCGTCTTATACATGCACCGATACATTAACTTGCCTGGAAATTAGATTCACCTAAGTCGTCCCATGTCAATAATCTAAATAACGCATTTGTCATACTTCAATGCTGTTACTACTTATATTAGAAACAAACATCTTTTAATACAGTTTCTTTTTTATGCAGTGGGGACGTAAACCGGGCGGTCCCGTGTATCGGTCTATCCTCCGAGCACGTTAAAGAACCATAGGAATCTATTCGATAATAAGAGTAGGGCAAGTTCCCGGATTCCTATGTATCCTTCCCCTCTCTCTGGGGCGGCTCTAAATAACCTATACTGTGTTGATGAGCCGTTAAACAACATTCAATTCAATTCAATTTTTTATGCAGCCAATTTCCCCATAACGTGCTCCTATTTTATTATTAACACGTGACGTCAATAAATGTTTACATTCAAGACACCAACGCTCTAAACGTCGTCAAATTTGGCAGATTTTTTAAAGAAAGAAACTTCGTTTATGACAATGTTGGTGATTTATTATCTTTACAATGGCAAACAACACTACTGACTGTTATGTCAGATTTTTATCCACAATAACAGAAAAGCGTAAAGAAAGAAACCGTCTACCTTTTTCGTACCGAATCGTTAAAGTTACCTCCACCATTTTGGTTTTGTGTATTGTGTTTTGGCACCCCTGGGAAAATCGTCAAATGTTCAAGTAACGACACGTAGACATGGGCTTATGTCTACGCCGCATTGACAAATGAAACCCCGAGGATTTTCTTTGCAATATGACAAGAAGTTATTAGTGATGTGACGATGCGATTACCGTTTTGTAAAATGTGCAGTGATTAGTGTCCTGTCTAATATAGATAGATTGACCATCCTTTCGTTTCTTCTATTGTTAATACTATCTATCCTAAGGAACTTCAATTCATCAAAGCTGACATTTCTGATACTGTCGCTTCTTTTCTTGACTTAAATCTCTATCAAAAATAAAGAAATAATTAGTAAAATCTACGAGAAGGGAGATGATTTTATTTTTTACATGTATATTTTTAGTTATACCCACTTAGATGGGGATGTTTCCCGAGCTACTTCTTATGGGGTCTTCATTTCTCAACTTAAAAGTTTTTCTAGAGATTGTAGTCGTGTTGAGGATTGAAAATATACTTCAGCAGGGCTACCATTACCATAAACTTTGAAAGACATTTGCAAATCTTTATTATCGTAACCCTGAACTGCTTTTAAAAAACTAAAAAGTTATTTTCTATGACAAGGACTATCACAGCCTAACGTCTATGGTGATGTGATTTACAAACTTCGTAAGACTCTTGGTCATAAACACTTGTATGCAATCTTTGTTAAATTGTTAACAAGTTTATCAAAATAAGTTATGACCATATCATTTTACCAAGCACTGCATGTTTATTGGTTGACCCATTTACAGTTAGCCACTATGATTTCCTCCTTTTCTGTATGATAATCGGAAAGATTGTGGACCCTATGATGGCGTCTACCTATCCATATGGGACGGTAGCGTTTGGTGTTTGTCTTGTTTTATCCACAACGATTTGATCTTCTGTTGCTCTGGCTTTTGCCAAGTAACTGAGTACTTTATGGTATTTTAGTCGTTTTTATAACATATATACGTTATCATTCATGTGTTTTACTTATCTTTCCTATTAATGCTGCCTTGTTTGTTGGAGAATATAATCTGGCGGGAATATCGTTCCTTACACTGCCCCGTTTATTGTGATGTCATATCTTACGTTTTATTCATATTTTTCATTGTTGGTTGTTTCTGTGCGTGCTTATGGTTGACTGTGGTCCTTGAACGTAGTCTCGCCCAGCTAGACCGTATCATGCATATGTCTTACTTGCATATATCGGTCTGGGCAGATTAGGCAATTAAACGCCCACTAGCGATTAGCACAATTTGTTAGCGCGTTTTTAACGCGCATAAAGTCGACGTTTGCGTGACGTCATGTTGTAAAGAAACGTACAACGTCAATTGTTGATGCACCTGTTACCATTTTTGACGTCACATGCTGCTTCTCAAAAGTTGAAAGTAAGAAATTATTATGAAATTAATTTAGAAACAAGTGTTTTGAAAGTCTCGTTGAATCTCTCAAAATCTTGCAAAATCGCCCAAAACGAGAGGGCGATTTTAAACGTCGTAGTTTCCCCAGGCCCTGGTTCTGGATCCGTGTAGCACAGCGTAACGAAGAAATTAGAAGCGGTTCGGGTGACCGAGGCTAACCTCAGTTTAAGAATATTAAGATGTTTCCAATAGCAAAAATATGTAAAATTTCAAGTGATATGTATCCCTTCTTCCTAATGAGAGATGATTAGTGGTGCGACCAAGAATTTATCACTGTGTACACTTTGAAGTGATCTGTATCCCTTCCTAACTATAGAAGATTAGTGATGCGACGATGCATTTGCCTTGCATACATTTCGCAATGATATGTATCCCGTCTAAAATATATCTATGATTAGTGATGTACCGACGCATTTACCGAGCTATATACATGTACAAGCAGTGTTATGCATCCCATCTAATATTCAGCTATGCTTAGTGATGTACCGATACATTTACCGTTAGATATATACTAGCCGTGTTATGAATCCAACCTAGAAGCTATGAGATAATATTTTCCTCAGGTTAGGATCTAACGTTTATATATGAGACATCTTTGGTTTAACTAAGTGTATGAACTGTGGACGTCTTGTCGCAGTTTTGTTTTTGTATTGCTATGGAAGTGATTTCAAGTTGGGCCTTACCAGATACACAGGCAGATGCAACTGAAGTAGATCTAAAAGCCAAAATGGAAATGTAGCATTCAAGGACCACAGTCAAACATTCAATGATATCTCTCGGTATCTGGATGACATATTGAACATTGACAACCTTTTTGTTATCTACTATGGTTAATGTTGTCTTTCCTAAATAATTTCAGCTCAACAAAGCTAATACTTCCGATACCGTCGCATGTAGAATCTATGACAAGAGAGATTATTTTAATTTTGAAAATGTTAATTATCCCTAATTTGATGGGGATATTCCCCGGTCAACTTCTTTTGGGGTCCATGTTTCTCAACATATAGCTTGAAGTCGATTTGCGGACATTAATATTCGCAATATTTGCAAAAAATAAAATGCCACTCCGTCAGGACTACCATTACCATAAACTTCGAAAAACCATTGAAAACGTGTATTATCATAACCCTGATCTAATTTTAAAATATAAAATTTAAGCACTCTTCTGCTACAACACTATCACAACTCTACTTCTATGGTGAACTGATTTACAAACTTCATAAGATCCTTGGTCAGAATCACTTTTATCCAGTCGTTATATATATATAATATAGTAGCCCAACACACCCACAAAGTCATTTTCATTCAAGCATAGACCCTAACCTGCTTTATTTCCAATTATACATTTATATACATGTACTCTAATACAATATACATGACATATGCACATATTAATGTTAATCAATACTGAAATTATATTTCAAACACAATAAAAGTAATAATTCCTTGTGATCTAGTCCACACGTTTTAAAGCAATGTTTCGACTGTTTTTAGGAAGATCTACTTGTTATTTTCAGTTTATGTGAGTGATATGTTCCATTTATATTATATATTCTCATCAGGGATACTCTTTCTTTTAAATTCAAATTTTCTCAGTGTTCGGTTAATACCTTAACATACAAATCTTGCGGTTTATTCCGTAACGCACAACAAATAATGTGTATTGTTATATTGTTCATACATCATTCTCAGAAAACCTGATCTGATACATGTGTAAAATTTATTTCAGAACTCAGCCGTAACTGAATATGTATTATATTGCCATTATTATTTATTTCTTATGTATAAAGGGTATGTGACTATTGGGGTAAATATATCATACACCTTGTTTTATATAGTATTGAGTGTTTGTGCTTTATACATTTCTGTATTCTAAGGTTCATTCCGTATATACAAAAGAGTATGATAATGGACCTTTAGAAACGGCCGAGCACGACACATACTAAATATTGCAGTCTCGGTTTGATTGAGACTGTTCATGAGCGGTAGTGAAATATGCTAGCTACCGCTCACGCCCTCTAGCCTCGGGTTGAGCAGAACTCAATATTCATAAAATCAACAGTACAAAATTTTAACCATCCCGAAGATGGCATGCATATGGCGGTGGACATGGAGTGTAACGCTTCCCCATGTCGTATGGCGTATGGTCCCAGTATCTAATAAAAATGAAATGTCCCGAAGAGCGAAATAAACATAATGGCATTTAGTTGGGAGAAGCGGTTATGAAGCCTGCGTATCAAAAAGCAGACAACATATCCCATGAGTGGTTAAACACAAGTTGACTTGTATTACATTTGAAATGCATTACTGATTCCTATTAGTTGTTAAATTACGTTAGGACTATATAACTATTTAGTATAGTAATAATTTCGTACTATCAATTTATGATATATACTTATGTCCAACGTTCATTATTGAACAACAGATCACTTAAAAGTCATCTGAAATATATAGACTTATGTCTAAGGTTCATTATTGTATTGAACCAACAGATCACTCAAGGTCATCCGAGAGAGTGTACTAGATACCAGGTTATATTAAAACCTACAGAACGCTTAGTGTGAGCTGGAGTATCTTTATTTAAGTACTTGTATTAATTTGAAGGTTCAATGTTTGTGTTGAACCCATGATACGCTTATAGCAGTCTGATCCGATATATCGTATAATTATTTTTACATAGGGCTGAGACAAGATGTTTATGCAATTAGCTTCAAATAGCTCAAGGAAACTTACGTCACCACCTACTGTGTGAAAGCTTCATTTCGTGTACGACTTGTGTACTTATTTTTGTTCCAATAGACCTATTTATGTGCTTTTCTCCTTTGACAACTTTAAAACACAGAATTGTTTTCCATAATTGCAACTAAAAAAATGATCTTTATAGTTCAAGTCATGTCTTTATATTGACACATGTATAATACGTATTGGAACACCTGTTTGCAACACGTATCACACTCTTGGCAGGAACAGGCATATGTTTATAAATATGTTGATGCTATTATGTTCAGATGTCATTGCAAAATACATGTAATTACCTCGTCCTTGGTTAACAACCCACAATGCATCTTAATTGACCGTAAACATAGTGGAGCGATGTGGTCTAATGGTAGAACGTTGGACCCATGATCGAAAGGTCGTGGGTTCGATCCCCGCCATTGCCATATGCGTTGTGTCCTTGAGCAAGACACTTTATCTTCATTGCTTAGTACTGGTTCTACCCAGGAAGACATTGAGAGTGATTCAAATAAGTTCATAGAGCTTTCGTTACAATCGATGTAAATCAAATAAGTTTAAACTAAACATAGTGAAAAGTATAATATAAAGCATTGTTTAATAAACTGATTCTAAAAAGCGTTATTGTCCTCTATATTTTGATACTCTTTTTATACAGGTCAGACTTGATTTGTCAGAGGTAGACGTTGGCTATAATGAGATTCGGATTTCATCTCACGACTTGGTGTTGGGAGACAATGAGTATAACGTTTACCGAGGATATATATTAAAAGAGAACGATCAACAGATCGATGACAACTTAACGACGATTGCAATCTGTTTAGAAGACTTTAACTACGATGCTTGGAGAAAACTGCAACCACTACCAAACGACTGTGACGAAACCAGTCTCGATAGTTTGATGTATTTTATTATTGTTGTAATCCCGGTTCTCCGTAGTTTTGTTTGCTGATAAGAAGGATGTTTTCGCTCAGTTATATGTAAACGCATGTGATATACAAAAGTAGTTGATTGTAAAGGCATTGAAACGCTACAAAGACATTTTGAAATCTGATGATTTCATAAACACTCGGCATTCGAACAGTTGCTATGCTGCTGTAAACTTCACTAATTGAAAAAAAACTTAACAGGCGTTCTTTTCGTTCAAGCCCTTGTAATTATGCTTTACATTTATTTGTTTTGCAAGTATTTAAAGACTTGAAGAGGAAATCTTCAAAAATGATAGACAACTATATAATATTTGACAATACAGGATGTATGTGATATAGCACTGCGAGTGAATGGGTATGAACCATCTTTGGACTTTATAAGGTTATCGCAATTCAGACCAAACAAATGTCGGTACAGTATGCGCATATAATTTTATTTCAAATTGCACTCCCCATTGTCCGTGTTTAACAGTTTGTAAAGCAAAGGTCACGGACATTTTCTCGTTGATACTAAACACATATATGATATATCATTATATCGGACCTTCATTATTATAATGCTGATAAGGTCAATGTGGTTTCAAAAGGGACGTTTAGTTGGTCAAAATGCGGTCTATTGCGGAATTGAATTATTTTCTTAATGTACATTCCACAAGAATTTGTCTTCAGTGTTATACAATTTGAACAATTTATTGCTTTCAAAATGCGATCCCTGTCAGTCAGTGATTTGAGGAAAGAGATGCCGTTTCTACCGACAATTTAAAAAACAAAATCGCATGCATCTATTTCTGGAACGGACGTAAACTTAACTTAACCCAGGTGCATAACCTAGGACATGATCCATAACCTAGGACAGCCCATATTACGTAAAAAGTGATTTTGCTTCTAAATAAGGAGACATTTTAGACAAGGAACTCATTATGTTAAAGCTACATACCCTAAGCTATACATGTTACTAACGCGTGAATATGAATGAGCACGGATGAAGTAGCTTCAGTTTGACGACCATTCAAACTGTCAGTATGTATATCAGAAATCGACGCGCACAATATCACATTTTGCCGGTTCGTTTTGTCTCTTCTAGGCAGAGAAGTACGAAGTATAGAAGAGGATGGAAGAAGGCATAGCACTGTTCTAATCGAACGCACATTAGAAGAGGTAGAGGATTTTTTATTCATCGAACACGCGTCATTCTAATATAGAGTCTTAAACGGCATATTTGTATAATTTTATGACCTCTACACATTGAAATAGTTTGGAACTTTTGAATTGTTTTTCGACAGAGATATCTCTGCAATTAATCTAAAACTACAATACCCACTTATCAATCTTCTTGTTTCGCCGCCATCTTTGCTGCTCTTCTCTGCCGTATCTTCCTATTTCAAATCGGCAGAGACGGCAGAGCTTCCGAGAAGAGAAGAGGTCCGAAACAAACAACCGGAAGAGTATCTTCTCTTCTAAGAAGCTCTTACTCCATGTGAAACGAATCGGCTGAATTATTGTTATCAAGCCTTCGTACAGGCATACGTATATATTTAACAAAAAAAGTTGACCACTCCGTTTCAATATAGCGTCCCTAGACAGAACAGGTGATATATTGACAGCGTTATATAGTGCAGCTAGACAGTACTGGTGGGATGTTGGACTTGTGGTATCGTGTAGCTTTACAGTACAGGTTTGATTTTGAGGCTTTATATAGTGCAGATAGACAGTACAGGTGTGATATCTGACGTGCGATATAGCGTAGCTAGACAGTACAGGTGCTATGTTGGACGTGCGATATAGTGTAGATAGATAGTACGGTTGCAATATTGGACGTGCGATATAGTGTAACTAGGCTGTACAGGTGCGATTTTGTACGTGCGATATAGTGCAGCTGGACACAACAGGTGCGATATTGGACGTGCGATATAGTGCAGCTGGACAGTACAAGGTGCGATATTGAACGTGAGATATAGTGTAGCTAGACATTGCAAGGGCAATATTTGACGTTTGGTATCATGTAACTAGGCAGTACAGGTGCGATATTGGACGTGTGATATAGTGAAGCTTGACAGTACATGTGCGATATTGGACGTCCGATATAGTATAGTGAACTGTAGGATGTTGGCCGCATGATACATTGACAGTACAACCGCGGTATTAGGCGTGTGGTATAGTGAAGCTAGACAGTACAGGTGCGATACTGGACAAGCGGTATCGCGTAGGCAGACCTATCATGTGCGATATTGCATGTGGGATAGTGTAATATGAAGTAATACATACGAAATAGGGTATATTTCTAGCAAATGTGTTATAAGAACGCGGGCAGTAATGGTTACATATACGGTCGCTTTATGTGTGGGCTTTATATCGTTCCAAGTCGGTAGTCTTAGTGTTAACAATGTTATGTTTTGATGTCTTGTCTTGCTTTTTATTCATCTTTAAAGTTGTTCTTCGTTTCTGCGTGTTTTTGTTGTTGACTGTCGTCGATGAATGCTACTTTACCTATTCGATTGTTATATCTATTTTTATAAAGATGGTAGCAAAACAATGATTCTTTGTTAACGAATCTTTCCAAACACACTTTGTCAAGAACTATGTATGTATGTATATTCGTTCATTAATACTGTATGTTACTTGTTAAGACAAATGAATGATGTACACTTATAGGATATTAATTTGTATTGGGATATATGCACGAGTTCATCCGCGTATTAATATTGCGCGTGTGGTATCGTGTAGCTAGAGAATACAACCGCAATACTGGACGTGCGATAGTGTAGCTTGACAATACAGGTGCGATATCGGACGTGTTGTATCGTTTTGCTAGACAGTAAAGGTGCGGAAAGGACGTGTGATATCGTGTAGCTTGACAGTACAGGTGCGACATCTGACGTGTGGTATCGTTTTGCTAGAGAGTACAGGTGCGGAAAGGACGTGTGATATCGTGTAGCTTGACAGTACAGGTGCGATATCTGACGTGTGGTACCGTGTAGCTATACAGTACAACTGCGATATTGGACGTGGGATATAGTGTAGCTTGACAGTACAGGTGCGGTATCGGACCCCTCGGTATCGTATATCTAGACAGTACAACCGCGATATTGGATATGAGATATAGTGTAGTTGTCAGTAAAGGTGCGATATCGGACCCATCGGTATCGTGTAGCCAGACAGTACAGGTGCGATATTGGATGTGAGATATACAGTAGCATGAACATTTTAATATATAAAGACGCTACTTTGATAAAGAAGGTAACAAACAATGAATATGTATTAAGGAATTTGTCCAAACACACTTTGTCAACTACTATGTATGTATATTTGTTTTGTAAAGTAATCGTTCATTTTTATTGTGTTACATGTTAAGACAAATAAATGCTGTAAAATCTTTAATTATTAAGTTGTATTGGAATATATACAGAGGCAGTCATTACGATCATATGTTCGTAATTTCGTGGGAATTTTTCACTATGAAACCAAACTTCTATGAGTTGACATACTTCCTGTGACGTAATGTATGTAACTTTACATTGCGACAATCTCGAAAGAGGATGCAAAAGAAAAGTTTCACGTCCAATTTTCACCCAGAATGCAATATGTCGGATATGGGCGAATATTGACGTCTCTATGTATATTGAAAGTAAACGCGGAGTTTGTAAATGCGTATGCAGTAATTGTGCTTATTGAGTATCGTAATAGAGTGTTGCTTCAATCGAATAAATAACCTTAAAGTCAGAATATGTGTAATGTTAACCTTAACGGAGATGATATAAACTTTGTGTCAATTATTAATGTATTATACTCGTATTACCTTCTAATTACATTAAATCACCCGATGTACCCAGCCGCTAATTGAAACAACTGATTAGAAACGAACGCTTCGTTGAAAAGGTATCCTAACTCCTGTGTTTACATAAAAAATACATGTGCTATAAATAAAATATTTGGATATGCACGCTACCTGTTATGCTTAGCGTTAACGCAGCGTTTAGGGGATACAGATTAATTAGTACAATGATATTTATTCTGTAAAGTATGTAAAGTTTATTTAATTCCATTGCTTTTATACCGTAATTCTCTAAGTTGTCCGCTCCGAGTACTTCGTCAACTGTTTCATTTTAAGTTTTAATAAGCATATTCTGCCTTTAATAGTACTAGTTTCTACTAGAATGTGTTACCTGTGTTGCACCTGATGAATCATATACTAGACGCATAAATGTAGGTATAAAAGTCCAGCCGAAATGTAGCTTTCACAGAACACAATCAACCAAAAACACGCAGACAATGACAAATACGAATAACAAAGTTAATAAGTAAGGCAAGTGACATCACAAACACAAATGGGTTGACAGCCTTGTTAGTTAGAGAATATAACCTTATTATTGTAATTGTCCCATCTTTATTGGGATGGCAATAGGGTAAGAGTGAGGCTCGGTGATCTCTATAACCTGGTTTAAGCCACCAGAGGTCATTTTTGATGCTGACCTTTCCAAGGCGGTAGCCCTATTGTCAATACTTTTATGTTTGTGGTGTCATATCTTAACTTGTATTCATCTTTGTAATTGTTTCAGTGCGTGCTTTTGGTTCACATTGGTCTTTGAATGCTACATTTTATGTTTGATTTGTATATTTGCTATTATATATTAACGCTCGTTACTGAGTAAAGTGCAAACACAGAGGCTGGACACATTAAACAAAGGCTCTTTTTATTATAATTTGTATGTGTATGGGTATTGTTCTTTCAATTTTAATTAAAACGTATTATGTGGTGTTTGCGTTTTTCTCTTTTTATCGATGTATATATTTGTATAAAAGTGTCCATAAAATGGGTGATGTATCCGTTTCGCGAGGAATGATTTCAAAATAACTTTTATAAGCGGTCTGATAAAATGATAAAAATGAGTCGTATATAATAAATGTTTTAATTAGGCATTCACCTCAGAAATACTGTCATTCGAATGAATGGACAGCAAACACAAATTGAAACCGAATTAATGCAGACGAGTCATTACATAACGATCCTGGGCATGACCACTGTCAAACATAGGCATTGACAATAAAAGTAAAAATAAAACATACAAAAAAGTAGAAGCAACAAACACAAACAAGAGAAAACGTAGCAGACTCGGGTTTATGGTGTCTGTTCATGAGAGGTAATGTTAAGAGCAACACCTCTCACGCCCCCTCGCACCGGCTTAAGCACAAAACAAAAATAATGATAATCCTGCTTTTATGTTGGCTTCATGCAAAAGCTGTAATGGGAGGGCCACGTCATCTGATATAAAATTAAATACCACCATTGCTCATGCAAATGCATGTCTAACAGTTATTTACAATACCCTGTACAACTTCTCTCCCCTTCAACTACAATAGGCTCGAAATAGCCTTAATTCATAGCAATGTGTGTCCATTTTCTTTACGCGTATTGCATATGTTGTCGCCATTTGTTGCATTACTCATTTCAAAAAACGTTTGATGATCGATATTCTTGCATTATATACTTGTTCAGTATGTGGATCACGCCATTTAAATGTAAGAAGTGACTTTATAGAACTGGTTCCATGTTCATAAAGCATCTTAGCAATATCTTAATTCAAATGTTATCCATTTTCACCTTTTTATATCGATTTAAGACGATGTCTTAATATCTCAGTAATGTTATGGATAAATAAAACTTACAGATTTGAATTATCTCAAAATAGATTGTTTGTAAAAATGTAAAAATCATTAATTTTGACTTAAAAATAGTTTCCACTGAAGCTGCGATATGAAGACTGACTCTGCTTATCAGGTCTCTGAAAGTAGGTATAAAGGCCTAACAGGAAATGTAGTTTCACAGAACAGAGTCAACCAAAAACACGCATTAAAACAAACAACAAATACAATGTTAAGAAAGAGCAAGGCATGTGACATCTCAAACATAAACGGGTTGACAATGGGGCTACCCATTACGTGGCCCGAGTATTAACTTTCATACCCCATCCAACCTCTTCTCCAATAAGCAAAAACGGGGTTTGATACGGTATGAAATAAAACCATAACTTCGGTTTAACAAGTTTGCATATTGTAAAATTAAAACATTTAAATGGTAATTTTAAACAGGTTATCACATAGATTATCACGTATTTATGAATATTAAAAAGCCAAATATACGATTGAAATAAGGACCCATGTTGACGAGTGTTTGTTAAATGTCAGATATATTTCAAATAACAGTCTCAGTTGGCGATCTGCTAAAGAAACAGCCTCTTGTCATTCTCTGTAAGAGGTAGAATTTCAAATAACAGTCTCAGTTTGCGATCTTGCTAAAGAAACAGCCTCTTGTCATTCTCTGTAAGAGGTAGAATTTCAAATAACAGTCTCAGTTTGCGATCTTGCTAAAGAAACAGCCTCTTGACATTCTCTGTAAGAGGTAGAATTTCAAATAACAGTCTCAGTTGGCGATCTTGCTAAAGAAGAGGTAGAATTTCAAATAACAGTCTCAGTTTGCGATCTTGCTAAACAAACAGCCTCTTGACATTCTCTGTAAGAGGTAGAGTTTCAAACAACAGTCTCAATTGGGGATCTTGCTAAAGAAACAGCCTCTTGTCATTCTCTGTAAGAGGTAGAATTTAAAATAACAGTCTCAGTTGGCGATCTTGCTAAAGAAGAGGTAGAATTTCAAATAACAGTCTCAGTTTGCGATCTTTCTAAAGAAAGAACCTTTTGTCATTCTATGTAAGAGGTAGAATTTCAAATAGCAATCTCAGTTGGCGATCTTGCTAAAGATACAACCTCTTGTCATTCTCTGTAAGAGGTAGAATTTCAAATAACAGTCTCAGTTTGCGAACTTGCTAAAGAAACAGCCTCTTGTCATTCTCTTTAAGAGGTAGAATTTCAAACAACAGTGTCAGTTGGGGATCTTGCTAAAGAAACAGCATCTTGTCATTCTCTGTAAGAGAAAGAGAAATGGCAATTTATACCTTACCTCGGTATTTATTCATAATTTTCCATTTCTGAGATATTGAGATTTTACCTTATTTTCAGTAGGTGATACAATTTGTGTTATTTGATTTTTATCATCAGGTTCTATAGTAAAATAAATACCTTTGGTAGAGTAAAGAGAAGTTAAAATTCAAGATTCGATTTTGAAAAATAAATATATTGAATCAATTTGCATAAATGTGCATGGTATATGCAGGCTTAAAAGAATCACGCTGTAAATACCTTAATTTTTACTGTAAAAGTAGATATAAAAAGTAGCAATTAAGGACGACAGTCAACCACAAACACACACAGAAACAAAGAAAACTTGAAAGATGAATAAAAGGCAAGATAAGACATCACAAACACAAAATGGTTGGCAATAGGACTATCACCTTGGAACGGTCAGTGGCAAAAATGCCGCTGGCGGTTTAAACCAGGTTTCAGGGTGCACCAAACCTCACTACCCTATTGCCATCGCAATACACGGGACAGTTTGGTTGATCATAGACGATAAAGACCGACTATATTACCTACCAAACTGTAGATGTCTATTTTGATGATGCTTTCGCATTATAACCGTGATACCAATGTCTAGTTACTATGTTTCACAGCTATAAAACGGATACAGAATAACGGTCACATCTGATCGTTATCATTACCACGAACACGCATTACGATAATGTCTGAAATAATCCTTAGTTTACAACATAAATTCATATAAAACAAGAAAAAGTCGTAGAATGATGTGAAATTATTGCTTGTTGATAGTTATATTGGTTTTATAGCAATGTCCGCACCTGGGTCCATATCCGTTAACAAGAAAAAAATCAATTTAATATTTAAGTGGCCATTTGTACAAAGTTTTATCGGTTTTATAGCAATGTCTGCACCTGGGTCAATATTAATGAAGCTTCTTAGCAATATCTTTATAAGTCAATGTTCACCAGCCTCTTGTCATTCTCTGTAAGAGGTAGAATTTCAAATAACAGTCCCAGTTTGCGATCTTCCTAAAGAAACAGCCTCTTGTCATTCTTTGTAAGAGGTAGAATTTTAAATAACAGTCTCAGTTTGCGATCTTCCTAAAGAAACAGCCTCTTGTCATTCTCTGTAAGAGGTAGAATTTCAAATAACAGTCTCAGTTTGCGATCTTGCTAAAGAAACAGTCAATGTTTTCCATTTTTTAAACATCTTTTTCTATCGATTTAAGTAGTTTTCTTAATTATTTAATAATGTTATGGATAAATAAAACCTACAGATAAAACGCTTTAAAATATATGGTTGGTAGTGTTTCTGACAGGTTCATAAGTACATTTAAAAATATTTAAAAATCTAAAATTGTGACTAATAAGTAATAATTTCCACTAAAGTTCATTCATGAATCGGGCCCTGCACATTAGTCTTCAGGATAAAACTGAAAGTAAGTATAAAGGCCGAAAGGGAAATATAGCTTTCCCAGAACACAATCAACCAAAAACATGCATTAAGACAAACAACATTTGAAATATTACTAATCACGGCATGTGGCCCCACAAACATACACGGGCGGAAAATAGGACTACCGCCTTGGGCGGTCAGTGGCAAAAATGCCGCCTGGGATGATGGTGGTGGTGGTGGTGGTAGGGATGGGATGGTCGTGTGGGTGACGGGTAAACCAGATTCTAGCGTGCACCAAGTCTCAGTCTTACCATATTGTCATCCCAATAATACGTGACGTAATAAGCAAAATAAATATAACTCCTAGATGATCATGTATAAAAACCCAAATCAAGTACTCATTGTCTTGGCAAAAGCAAGAGCAACAAGAGAACAGACCATGAAAAGTTCTACAACACAAGATTTAAGACAAACATCAACGCTACCGTCCTTTGAGGAGTTAGGGAGACATCATAGGTTCCAAGAAATTCATTCGGTATAAATATCTTAAAGTAATTTTTACATCTCAGGAGCTTCCTAATTGCTAGAAAGCATATTGTATACGAGGGCAACAAGCCGCTGAATCTATTTTATACTATACTCGGTAAAAAAAAAGGAATGTAGAAGAAGTTATAACTGAAGCTGTAAACCGGAGTATACATACATACGACTATTAAAATGATTATATCTCTTTTCGTACGTATAAATCCGTATTTTAATTCGAGCCAAAAACGACAGGGGTCATTACTGAAAACGTACAGAACTGTATATACTCAATGAGGAATGGAAGGCATACACTCAACATGGTCCCTTGGTCATTTTGCAATATTCTCTCTCTATCAGTTTTCATTCTAATTAAAAACAGGTTTAAGTTGTTTATAAGTATTTCTGTCCAGTGATATTTGTTTATATAGTGATATTTGTTTATAATGTGCCTCTATCTTGTGTTGCATTTGAGACTTTCGATAAGTATTTTGTCACAAACACTAAACAAAAAGGAGATTTACACGACTATTCGGGACATGAATTAAACATGTGAACATTGATATACTTGTTTAAAGATATAAGAAATGCTTGGTAAGGATATGATTTTCAAAACAAATGTGTTATTTTATTATTTTCTACGTGAATTATCATAATTACCTCCCATATTTTTTTGTTGTTTTTATATCGATATTTATTTCATTATGCAAACGTATTGCTTTGAACAAATTTAATGTTTGCATTCACACGAATTGCACATTTTTCATTGTTAAAAAAACGATGAAATGTATTCATAAACGATTGTTATTCGCAAACAAAAACATTCCAAATTTCATAATTTTAAAATTACCTCCCTCTTAAAATGAGAACGATTTTCGATTTGTGTATTTTCGCATCACAGTTGCTTTATTTTTATCACCGACTTTGTTTACAAATAACATTGTCTCACTATTGTTGGCCATATATATGTCACTTTATCATTGACACGAACATACACGGCTTTATATGTGGTTTATTGAAAGGACATGCATTTTATGTGCTAAATTTATTTTGTTCTGTATATATTATTAAAATCTGTGCACTATTTTAACACTGATCCCTAGATCATTTACGTTTAAACCAGGTCTCACTATTAGTTTCAATGCTGACTTTTGACGTTTGCAAGTGTCGCTTTGTGTATAACAGTATACAGTGTGAAAAGCACATTTCATTTTCGGATGTCAGTTTGTGGACTAGTTTATGAGCTGGTTTCTATTATGACCAGTATGCACACTTATTTTGCAGTAAGATAGTATTTGGTCTCGTAATAACTGCATGTGTTGCACTCATAGTGAGCATACAATAGCAATCTTGTGTCAGCTTCTTTTTAGAGAAGAGCTCTTCAGCAACATAATTATGATTTACTGCTAAAACTATAATGAATTCCATCATAAATGACCATATAATGATTTTAATTCAACCAAGCGTGAGTGTTTTGGAGAATACAAGATGTAGAAGTTCCAAATCTCATTTTTGAATTTGATGTCAGTCAGCATCATATTTTAATCTGGATATTTTTTTCAAATCGGGTAGATAGTGACATAACATGTGTTCATGTTCAAAGAATCAAGCTCACCATGTGCGTTTGGATGCTATAATCAATATAGCTGTCAAAAAAAAAGAGTATGACAATGGACCTTTGGAAACGGCCGAGCACGACACACGTACGAAATATTGCAGTCTCGGTTTGATTGAGACTGTTCATGAGCGGTAGTGAAATATGCTAGCTACCGCTCACGCCCTCTAGCCCCGGGTTGAGCAGAACTCAATATACATAAAATCAATAGTACACAATTACACTGCATGCATTCTACTGACGAAAAATACCATTTATTTATTATTTTAGCCGTTTCAGTGAAATTGATACTTTGGTATTACCATATATATAACAATTATTCCATCATACCAAAATCTGTTTGTTTGAATGTTGTTCAAAGGTTCATCAACACATAATATATTATTTAGAGCCACCCGGAGAGAGGTGAAGGATACATAGGAGTCGGAGAACTAAACTTACTCATACTAATGAAACGATTTTTAACGTGCTTGAATTATAGATTCTAATACACCGGAACATCCTGGTAACATCTCCATTTGACGGATGAGGCTAAGGGAATATGACATGATCACTTTCATACTATCTTTGTCAAAAAGGTTTATCAAAAGAGGTTATAACCCTATCATTTTGGATCGCTCTGTATGCTTGGTGGTGGACCCATTTACAGTTCGCCACTATGCTTTCCTCTTTAATTGTGCGATGACCGGACAGGCTGTGGACTCTATGATGACGTCTACCTAAAGCCCAAAAGGACGGTGACGTTTGATGTTTGTCTGCAGTCTTGTCTTGTCGTGCCCTCAATGGTTTATTCTCGTATTGCTCTGGCTTCTGCCAAGTCATCGAGTACCTTATTTGTGGCTTTTTATGCTATTTTTTTTCTATTTATATATACACGAGCATATTTCTGTTTTACTTCTATTGCATATTAATGCTGCCTTGTTAGTTAGAGAATATTTCACTGTCCCGTTTTTTGGGGTTGACAGTAGGGTTAGTGTGAGGCTTGGTGCACCCTAGAACCTGGTTTAAACCCCCAGACGCCATTTTTGCCACTGACCGTTCCAATGCGGTAGCCCTATTGTCAACACTTTTGTGTTTGTGATGTATTATTTGGCCTTTTATTCATCTTTAAATTTGTTCTTTGTTTCTGTGTATGTTTGTGATTGACTGTCGTCCTTGAATGCTGCTTTTCCTGTTCAAAATATATATCTACATTTACCCCATTTATCGTGCTATCAACAGGGCCACGCCAGTTCCAAAATATTAACATGTGTGATAATTCACGACTCATCAAGTAGAGGACAAACAGATGATTCTAGTAGATAAGACTACTGGTTACTGACTCTTCCTGGAGGTTTGTGGAGAAATTGTCTCTAAAGCCTGCCAATCTTACAGCATATGCAATAGGAAAAGAAATTTTGCCGTTTGACACTCCATTTTTTGAATTTATTCAGAATTTATGAATTACTTCGTTAATTCATTATCACTGCTCTCCCATTTTCTATTCATCTTTCTCGCCCAAACGTCTTCTAATGCTTTTTGTTAGTAAAAAAGAGTAAGATAATGGACCTTTGGAAACGGCCGAGCACGACACATACAAAATATTGCAGTCTCGGTTTAATTGTTCATGAGCGATAGTGAAATTATGCTAGTAGCGCTCATGCCCTCTAGCCCCGGGTTGAGCAGAACTCAATATTCATAAAATCAATAGTACACAATTTTAACCATCCAGAAGATGGCATGCATATGGCGGTGGACATGGAGTGCACTACTGTCGATGTCAAAAGATGTGCGGCAATTTGTTTCTCTTGTCAGTGTTAAATAAGGAAAGCAGCCATATATGAAAGACATCTTTCACCAGAAAGTCTTGTATGCAAACCTGTATAGTTCATCTTCTTTCATAGACCGAAGCGTTAATCAAAGCAGCATAAACGTTAATTATGTTGTTGTTCTCTTACTCACTTATTGTTAACATTGATAAGCGTTAAACATTTACATTATGAAACAAAATCATAATATTTAAACGAGGTGTATATAAACAATTTGTGGTGCAAGGGGTTTATTCTATAAACGTGCATGTTTGCACTTAAATTAACATTTGATTTTGTTTCTGACCCTTTTTGTATGCCATACACGCTCCCTTAAAGTTTAACAAATACTATTTTATATTTAAGGATATTTCCTTTAAGGTTGTTAATTGACCTATTTGAAATTTAAGGGTACGCATATGAACTATATATATTTGTAAATTTGAAGATATTTGCGATTTGAATCTGAATTTTGTTTTGCCGTTATTTAAACATGCTTGACGTTTTTTAATAAAAGCCCCGTTGTGCTCAGTTTTCAACGTTTTTGACATTTTTAGAGTGTTAGGCTAGTCACATCTAATTACTTTTTATATCAAACTGTTCGTCTTGATGAGACCTTTCAACTGATATATAAATTATTTCATTTACAATAAGACATAAAATAATATTTATATAATTTCCTTCTTCTTTCTCCGATTTTTTAACGTGACATTTTAAGAAAAAACAAAGTTAAAGCCTTTTATCTTTTAAACGGCTTCATAACAAACTGCACAATTTTAATATGTTTTAGGGAATTTAATTTCCTATCGGAGTATAAAATAAAATTTGCTGGTAATCGGAATATTTTTTTCTGTATTCTTGTTTTATTAACCATAATACCCTTCGAAAAAGACGTCGCGTCATGAAAATAACGTCGACGTCGACGGTATTTGTATTAAAGGTACATTGTACATGTTGGTGGTGTATTAACAATTATTTTGTGATAATTACCTCTTCGTATATAATTTATAGTTACCGTCTAGATGGACTGTATATGTTACTCAATATAAATTGCTGAATGTTTTTAGCAATTCGTCAATTTCATTGACTGAAATATAACTTATATTAAATATATGTGATTAAATATATGTACGTGAAAACAGACAGTAATGAGTTGTTCATGATTTTTCAAAAGCTAGCGGTTTCGCCTATCTGTCCCATGTATTGTTTCAAAGGTGTCTACAAGAGTATAACACATGCATTACAATATAATACTAATATGAGTAATAAAAATAGTATTTATACATTATATACGCATGCATAATATGAAAACAGAATATAATTTAAGTATGCATTTAAATTATATAAGTGTATGCCCTTGTATATAGGCGAGATCTTAATATGTTTGTTGTTGCTGGTGTTTGCATGTAGAACACAATTAAGACGTACTGCACGTGGAAAAAATTACTGACAGTATGACGTCATATGACTTAAAAATGGCCTCCACCTCTAGCAGATTTAACACCAGAAAAAAAGGGAAAATTTCGATCGAAGGCAAGGAAACAAAAGGAAGAGATTTTAGCTAAATATGTACCTAGCATTAAGAAAAAGCATATTACAGTTCATGGAAGAAGAATCATTAACATTTCTTATTTCGGGGCTATGTTTGATGACGGTTGCCAAACGTGTGGTAAAGATTTAAAGTTCAAAAACTTGTTTCGTGAAGGTCACTTTGGACTTTGCTCGAGGTTTTATTTTTCGTGCACTGATTGTGATTCGGAGACAGTTATTGCTACATCAAGGACAACGGGACCAACACATTTAAAAATAAAAGGCGCATATTGTGTTAACACCAAAGCTGCACTCGGTAATGTATAGTAAAGTTTTAATTTATAACAATTTATAATTATATGATGAGTATGTAACTCTTAGTCATTTTCATGCGGAGTATGCATGCCGGATGATCCTCATATATATTAAACTCATATGGTATATATGTGTGTGGTCATATCTAAGTAGCAAAGAGCCAGTGATAAGGAATATGTAAATGGATATCTGTCGTATGTAGCATGGAATGTATGTGTATATGTGTATATATGTATATGTAGCCATATGGGAGTATACTGTATATCTGCCTTGGATTTCTGCCATCATTAATATAAACGCATACACGGAAATGCACAAATTGATAATCTACCAATATATCTCAGTAAGACTTGTTAACGTTATTACCAAGTAAATGGGCCCACGTACTGGCTGTAGCCCCACTGACCCTCGGTAAAAGGCGGTTACTACGTGCTTTGCCCCTATGGGCGCCGAGAGATGAATGGGAAGGCAGCTAGGGGTGGAACTCATAACTTAAATTTTACCTATATTAAGTATCAAAACATCAACGATGAAGCTTACATTTGAAAATCACCAATTAATTAATGGTGCTCTCATTCTGGACCGCGCGGACAATTTCAATCCGTTTTGCAAAACAAAAATGTATCTTACACCTGATTGGTTAATTTTCAATCCTTTTCGCGAAACAAAAAACCAACAAATCCCTGACTGGTCCATTTTCAATCCGTTTTGTAAAACGAAAATCTACCATAACTCCAACTAAACGGGAACCGAACAAGCTAATTCAGGGTGCGCCAAGTTAATATAAATGTATGATTATATAGGTAATGTAAACATACCTCGATATGGATAAGTCAAAACGCCATATTACTAAAAAACCTAGCAAAAGTTAAAAACGATTAGTTGAGTCTAATGTGGGGCTTCATCTGCACATGGAATAGTTTCTGTGGTACTGTGATAACGGAGGGGCTCAAGTGATTTACTTGGTTCAAAACTCAGGCGACGCCGCGTAAAAGTGCGGTCCTGCAGCCTGAGTGAGAACCGAGGGTCCGGGTCAGCAAGTTTGAGTACGGGCCCGAACACTCGTTTAAAACTTAGAATAGGACGAACCATATCATGAAAGGCAGAATATAATATAACAGATACAAAGGTTAGGTAAATAGAGGGAATATACAGTATAAACTATAAGTATGGTGCATACGGGTATTGTATGTAGGCCTGTCATGGGTCCTGACACATCACACGGTGGGGCCGTGCTACCTAAGCAATGCCTAAACTATGAAGGAACAACACCTACATAGTAGGCGAGTCTCTCCACTGACACGAACGCAGCGGGTGGATGCTCGCTGTAGCCAGTGGGGCGTGCAAGCGTATTCAAGTCTAGGCTCGAAAAAGACTTAAAAGATGGGGTGGCGCGACAACACGGTGGGGTGTTGAGAAGGATTCATGAACATGCATGTATGTGTGCATAGCAATATCGAAATCGGTGTTATTTTTCATTAGAGAAATAGTTTTTCATCAACATAGGTTTTAAAGGACACTAGAACATCCATATATGCGTAATACCGTTCATTAAAGAAATAATACTTTATTTAGTATAAACATATTATAGCTATTGGTTTGTGCATATGTATTATAGTAATTATCGCAGTAATTAACAAACAGTTCTCTTCATAAAAGTATGGTTCAACAAAGTGCTTTCCTTCCAGTCCGCGCCCAAATAGAAAGACCTCGACCTTGACCTACGTAGCTAAGAAATTCAGCCTTCAAGAATTCTTTTTGAAGTAGGACGTCCAAGTAGGTCAGGCCAGGCCAGTAGAACAAGAAAGGTTAAGGTCGTCGTATTTAGATGAACCATATGGTGTTTATGTGTGTTTTTTGAATTTTAATGACTATCAGTAATGGTATATTCTGACCACCTTCTTATATCATACTAGGATCTGTTTTTCTATCACACAGTATATATATATATATATTTAATATGCGCATGTGTGTATGTTTACGTGTATGTATGAAATCTTACAATTATCTTTATATATATATATATACTATGTGCATGTATGGATGTCTATGTGTATGTATGTATGCAACTTTACAACTACTAGGATTTAATGTTTATCACCCAGTATCTTTATATATATATCTAATATGTGCATGTATTTATTTCTATGTGTATGTATGAAATCATACAATTGTCTATATATTAATTTTCTGTTAACAAAAGGTTCGATACCAAAAGTAACAGTTTTATTCTATTTTTGTCAGAAATACCAAATATATAAGCAAGTAAATATACAAGTAGAAACCATAAAAAAACTTAATTTTCGTAATTTTTACTTGATTTAGTGTTATTTCACCACAAGGGATGTGACCGTTTTTAAAGTAAAAATACAGTTATAATAGTGATTTAATCTATAATATAATACAAAGAACTTGTTTATTCGAGCAAGTATGAAAGGACAATTTTGACAATTTAGAAGGCATCCTATCCCAGACATATTGGTTTTCTCAAATGGCCGAGCAAGCTTAAACCACCCCATATGTAGACAGATCAGTCATAATAAGCCTATGACCGGCGCGGCGTAGATGTATACTGTCGGTCTAACATTAAACAGCGATCGGCTGACCACGGAAAACACAACACGGTTATACGCCGCTTCGTCCCTGTCGACTCTACGGTTCCTCAAGCATTTGGAGCGCGCACTACCCGGTTTATTCAAAAGTGGTCCGGTATAACCAGGAGCCCGCCGCTAGTAGCGTGGAAAGACAGCTCCTATCAGTATCTTCGCTTTGAGACAGCACTGACCAACTGCTCGTAAAATGCAGTGATACGAGGCAAAAAAGGCCTGTCGGAGTCATTTCTTTTTTTTCTTTTTTTTTCTTTTTCATAATAAAGTCGGAGTCATTTCGGGCACGGGATCGGCCACGTCTTTGGTACCCATTCGTATATAGACGATACAAAATCAACTATTAAACTTCACCAAAGGTAACTTTTGTTCTGGTCCGTTATTAAGAATATAAACAATATAAATACTTACTACGTTTTAAAGTATTTCGTTAAATATGTTTACTTCCTAACATGTTAGTATATAAATGGCCCTGAAAAGTTAAAGTAATATTCATTGCATTAGATACGTTTAAATTACCTCCCTTTAATAAACTGGAATACACAAAATTTAGGCTATTCTTAAAAAGATAATATTGCTTTGCTCCGACCTACTCACTGAAAAGGCAGCTTCCCACCTTGTTTGAGCATTTAAAGGACTCACAACCCACCCCACCCCATCCCACCCCACCCCCACACAACCCACTCCACTCCCACCACCACCCCTACATCTTTTAGGGTCGCGCCGCAAATCGCACCAATACCGGGTGTATAACACCTATACAGTATGTACACTGAACAAAATTGCTAAGTATCAACTTTGTATCTTAACTAATTTTCTTATTTTAAATATAGTTTAGAATAGATATATGATAAGTATTTTGTTTTTGACCCATAGTTTGTAAAACATTTGTTTTTTGCTTAAATTGTTACATCTTTTGAGAGTTACCCTCCCTTTATATGAAAACATGAAATGTACTGATAAAACACATAACATGAGTCAAAGATCGCTTAAAGATATAAAATTCTTAAAATTGGTATGAAATAATAGAAAAAAACATTAAAAAATGACCCATTTTTCGAAGATTTTCCGTCTATAAAAAAATGAAATGTTGATAATCTTAAATTACCTCCCTTTACATTGAATATTGTTTGAAATTCAAGTAACTGTAATTCAGCGTTAACAGCTCTTTATGCCTTGTTCTATTTAAAGATCACAACAATACTGAGATTGTTTACTATTGACATCATGGAAAAGATGGACGAAGACGTATCTTTCAACTTTTGGCGACATAGCAGCAACAGTGAAAACAGTGATGCCACTACTGATGACAATTCTACGCTGAATTACACTATGTCCCAATCTCAAAGCAAATATGAGTCACAAGATGATGCTACTATCCATGACGAATCTTTCTCTTCAGAGGCTAGCCAGTCGTTATTAATTATTCCGACATCACGTAATGGTGGTTCCCAAAACGAGACAGGACTTTACATCTCTGAACTCCTCGCCATTAATCATTTTGCCACACAATTGCAATGTGTATCCTGAAAATAGTCAGTCGCTACTGACTGGTGTATCGACACCTGTAACCTCGAAATCAAAATCTGACCAAGGACTTCCGTTTCATGAAACAAACAAAGAACTGCCTCTAAATCAGACATCGACACCTGTAAACAAAAGACTTTGTGATGGAAATTTGACACGAAATGACATAACATATGAACAAGGGTTACAGAATCAAGTGCTGTTGAAGGAAATAAAAAGTCAAATTGATTTGTTGCAGCAACTGAGTTTAAACCTACAGGGTCAAGTGGAACAATGCAACTTGAAAATAGACTCTTTGATCGAGAAATCTGCTACTATGCCTCAAATTGGACGTGCTCACAATATATCGGATACGACAGAAGGTGAAAACTCCGAACTTGGGGAAAACAACTTATAGTCAGATCTTGACTAGGAACGAAACCTGCTTGCAAAATAACCAACAGCAAAACACAAATCAGCGAAAGAATAATGGAAGCAAAGCTGTTAAATTGACACAGAAAATAAAAACGGCGGAAAAAACCGTCCTTTGGAAATGGCGACTAATCACAATCAGGCACGCAAAATTGAAGTGGTGATTAATAGACCAAGCTCCGACCCTGGAACATGTAACCATGACCTGCCGCCTGTGTGTGATGAAACCGCACCAATAAGACGACACGAACAAGACAGAAATCCTACACGAGACCACTCTCAATCACAAATAAAAAGATTCTTTTAATGGGTGATTCAATTTTTAACAGAATAAATATGAAAGGTTTAAATTCCTACGTACACAAACATTCTGTTTCAGGAGCCACTGTGAAAACCTTACTTAGAGATATTGAATTATTCGATATTATGAACTTTGAATTCATTCTCATTTACATCGGAGGAAACGATATTTCTGGAAATGCGGATCACGATCTTCTAGAAGAACAGTATGATCAACTGATAGCCATGATTAAATCTCGAAATCCAAAAATCAAAGTTATTCTTCCAAAGTTGGCACCGCGAGGGGATGTTGACGTTACAGTTGTCAACATGATCATCGAACGGTTAGCATTACATCATGGAACCGAATATGTGGATAATTTTAGGTCGTTTTACGATAGAAACGGACAACTCATTATGCGTTTCTTTAATTTCACTGACCATATTCATCCGTCAAATTCGGGGATCAAACGATGAACAATCAATGAAGTCATTCACATACTCATGATAGTTTACGACTTTACGAAATGTGTATATCCACCACGTGCGGCAAATAACTACCGTGGTAATCGAAATGTTAGGCGAACTGGCGGTACAAGAATGGACGATGATCGATGTTTAAATTGTTTTGAAAGCAACCACCAGACTCACGAATGCAGACACAAACAACCAATAACGTGCTGGTATTGCGGTCTGATTGGCCATAAATCTGACAAATGTTGGAATTAGGAATTCGGCAAAGAAGCCGTTTCCTGTGGCATAGAAAGTGCAAATTATTTCGCAACTCTGCAAAACATTTGTGACACTTGCAATGGAACTAACTGTAACTGTGACTTATTTTCCCAGAGTAAAAGCTGTTTAAATGATAATATGAATACATGTATATATAATATAAACGATGACAATGACGTTCAAGAAAACATTATCAGTTATAATGTAATGAACTTAGGACTGCCTAAAAAAGGCTTAAATATTGGTCATCTTAATATTCAAGGACTTACTTCAAAAATTGACCAAATAAAACTATTATTAACATCCGATATGAATAATGTACACATTCTTGCATTGAGTGAGACCAAATTTACAAACGAGCATAAAACGGAAGCTTTTCATATCAGTGGATATCGAATACCTTTTCGTAAGGATCGATTATATAATGGTGGTGGTGGTTTGATGGTATATGTAAAAAATGAGATAAATTGCATGAGGAGAGTAGACTTAGAAGACAATAAAATTGAATGCATTTGGCTTGAAATCAAACCTAAGGAAGGTAAACCTTTTCTTATTGGGTCTATCTACAGGCACCCTGATTCAAAAGTTATCTGGAAAGAATTGTTTGAAGAGCATTTAGAAAAAATACAATCAGAAGAAAAAGAAATCATATTATTAGGAGACATAAATAGAGATTTATTAAACATGCAAATAAAATATGATTGGTCTAGTTATATCTTATCGTTGGGATTAGTCCAGTTAATTAATGAACCCACACGAATATCGTCTTCTTCAAGCACACTTATAGATCACATTTACACAAATTCGGAAGAAAATATTTCACATATTAAGATTCCAAAAATTGGTTTAAGTGACCACTATCCTATTTTCTGCACAAGAAAAATTCATTGCTACGCCAAGATAAACGATCACCAGACAATTGAGTACCGATCTTTTAAAACATTTAATGAAATCAATTTTCTGCATGATCTAAATTTAGTTGATTGGGAAACTGGATCAATCTCGGAGGCAAATATAATTCTTGAAAACTGGGTTAATAAATTTTCAGATATAGTAGATAAACATTTGCCAATTAAAAACCATCGAGTAAAACATATACACCAACCTGAATGGCTTACGCCTAATATTTTAGACGCTATTAAAGAGAGAGATCAATATAAAATGCAACATGATATGAACAATTATAAAATATCTAGAAATAAAGTGATTAAACTAATAAAGGAATCTAAAAAAATGTCATACGAAAGAAAAATAGAGGACGGAAAATCCGACCCAAAATCTATATGGAAAATCTTTAAGGAGTTAGGAGCCTCTTCTAAATCCTCGGGCAAATCCAACACAATAAATCAATTAAATATTAATGGGACAGACATTACCGATTCATCTTTAATGGCTGATGAGTTTAATAATTTTTTCATAAACATAGCAGCAAATTTGAAACAACCAATTCCGAACTCAGATTTCAATTTGATAAACGATTTTGTAAACAAAAAGGTCCCTGAGCAGATGTTTTTCAATATCCCATTAATAACCGAAGATCAGGTGCGAAATATGTTGGTAAATTTAGATTCTTCAAAAGCAACTGGGCTTGACCAAATTGGCCCAAAACTTCTCAAACTATCAGCTAATTGCATATCAAACAGTATTACACATTTAATTAATAGTAGTATTAAACAAGGTGTATTCCCAAACACCTGGAAACATGCGAAAGTGTTTCCGTTATTTAAAGCTGGACCGTCTGACGATGTAAACAATTATAGGCCTATTTCTGTATTACCTACAATATCAAAATTAATTGAAAGACATGTGCATGATTCATTTATGAGTTTTCTACAATTCTATCAGCTTTTATGTAAGTCACAAAGTGGTTTCAGGAAACAACACAGCTGTGAAACAGCTTTGGTTTATATGGTAGATAAATGGCTAAAGGCATTAAATGAAGGAAAATTTGCAGGTGCTATAATGGTAGATTTCCGGAAGGCATTCGTTCTGGTGGATCATAACATTTTACTTCAAAAATTAAAGTTATATAAATGTGGTGAGCTTACACTGCAATGGTTCAAATCTTACCTGTCAGATAGGAAACAGGTCGTAACTTTGAAAGGTGCTCTTTCTAAGGAACAAACAATAACGTGTGGGGTACCTCAAGGGTCCATACTAGGACCTTTAATGTTTTTGGTGTTCATCAATGACCTTCCCCTTGAACTGAATGGCATTGTTTCTAATACAGATATGTATGCAGACGATACTACCATATACGAAATAAACGAATCCAAAGATATAATAGAAATAAATCTACAGAAAGCTCTTGATATTTTGAAAGTCTGGTGCTTGCATAACGGTATGGTATTAAATGCGTCAAAAACGAAAGTCCTTTTTGTAACCACACCACATCGACGTGCCAGATTAGAAGATAAATCACTTTCTTTGCGCTATAATGACATTGATTTACAGATTACTACCGGTGATAAAATTTTAGGAGTAAATATAAATGAAAATTTAAAATGGGATGACCACATATTGTTTATTAAGAAAAAAATAGCCAGAAATGTTTGGTTACTTTCAAGAATAAAATATTTTATTCCTTTGAATTATCGAATTATTTTCTATAAAGCTTACATACAGCCACATCTAGACTTTTGTAATGTAATCTGGGGTAACACAAGTCGAAAAAATATCAACAGCCTTTTAATAATGCAAAAAAGGGCATGTCACGTTATTTTAGGTGAACAGTATATTACTTTTCAAGCCGCTATGGAACAACTAAATTGCCTCACAATTGATCAGCGAATTATACTTCAAAAGGCCAAATTCATGTATAGAGTTTCGAACAATACTGCCCCTTCATATATTTCCGATATGTTTACTACTCGTAATTCAACTGACAGAAGTCTTCGATCACTAACTGATACTAATTTTAGTGTTCCTAAGCCTAATCGGGAACTTTTCAAGGGCAGCATGTCTTACTCCGGGACCATTTTATGGAATAATATTCCAGAGCACATTCAGAAGTGTGCAACAATGAAAAGTTTTACAAACAATTGCATGAAATGGATAAAGGAAAAACAACATTAAACTCGATATAGATATCATCTCATCTTATTATTGTGTAAATATCGTTCAAACTACCACCACCAACAATGTTATTATGTTTACATATATCTTATGTATCTTGCCTTTCTTGTATTTTGTATCATGTATTTGTTATAGAGGGCCCCAAGGAAGATTAGTATAAACTAATTGGGTCACCCTCGATAAATAAAGACTTTCATTCATTCATTCATTAAATATTTCGAAAATTTCTTTTGCAAACGCATTTGTAGTGGTAATGCTAGTAAAACATGATGTCAAAATAATTTTAACTGGTATATTTTAGAATTGGGAATATCGAAAGCTTCACTAATTCAAAGTACTTAATAAAATCCTATATACCCAGTTGTATAAGTGTTATAACTTATTTCTAAGAAAACACATTGACTTAAAAGTTTTAAAATATGTTCATGCAATCAGAGCAGCCGATATACACTCGTTATTTTGCAGTTTAACCGTATCTCTAATCAAGCTCAAAATACACAAAACGATGAGAATATTATTGACATATTCTTAGGTTGATACTTAGCAATTTGGTTTAGTATATTGTTATTTTATTTATTATTATCATCAATCAATCTAAACTGAAACATAATAATTAGACACATTAAAACAGACCGTATGTTTAAAATGGACACTATGTTTTGCAAAACGCTTCACGACTTTCGGAGGTCTTTGTAAAAGAAAAAGTGTGTGTGGTCCTATCTACCTACTCACTTAACACTTTTCGGGTGTTTGAGCACAGCAAACCAACACTTTTTTAAGGATAATCTTTTGTTACCCATATTTTAATCTTCAGCTATGATCCATGCCGGTATTGGAGAGACGCACGTAAATGCATTTATGACGACACTTGGCATACCAGCCATTAGCTTTAAGACTATTAAAACACGGGGGAAAGAAATATTGGTCCATTTATCGAAAAAAAGCTTGTTCCAAGGCGACTGAGGATGAAAAGATGATAACTCTTAAACATCTGTGTAACAACACCACAGCAACACCAGGTCAGCATATGGAATTCCAGTTTTAGCTGGAAGAGACATTAGATCTATTTGAAACAGACGGTATTCAACACATATTGACGACATAACGGTTCTCAAAGAAAAGCCTGTTATGGTTTATTGTTGTGTGTTTGTACAATATTTTATTGGATGACAACTCGTTTCTAAACTCTTAATGTTGTACACTAAGATGAATTTGTGTTAACACACTTCTTAATTTATAACTTAAAGGGACACTCGGCAATTTTTAAACTCGTGGCATCCCGTTAGTTTTTCTACATAACCTGCATATCTGCAAAACATTATAAATAATTATTGATTGTCAAAGTAAATTGTTTTTGATTTTTACTATGAATTGCTGATTATAGTGTAGCGATAATATTTGTAAGCTAAGGTTGAATAACGAAGAAATAATGAAAACTCCAAATTGTATTATATTAATATATGCCAGCAGATATAACGTCAAACTGATACTGAATTGATAAATCGAGGTGAAAATAATTATTAAAAATTGTCTTGTGTTCCATTAAAACATTATTATCATGTACTCTTTGTAATGAGCATACACATGAATTCCAGTTTCAAATTCTTAATTTCACTTAGGATATACATACGAATAGCATACATTTATCCTGTGTAACAAATCATCAAATAGAAGTTAAACGTGTGTACCTCAGAAAACGACTATACAAACTATCTAGCAATGCGGTGTATGTATTTCTAACCAATATATGAGTATACTCATAACTAAGTATTACAGATGTTACAGAATTAATAATAATATATAAATATAGTACAACTGATCAACATATATCATGTATTCAGGAGAACACAGTTTAAATGCAAAGTCTACACAGAATGCTTACAACGATATAAAGTTGCTGCCATTACAACTACGTGGGACGATGCAACAACTGTCGTCTGGTTCTTTAGAGTTACAGTCACGTGCTATATGTTTAATACCAGAAAACTCGTCTGCAACAGCGTGTTTGAATAACGACACTGTCCAGTTCACGTTCGATGAGGCTTTGGCTTTTTTAGAAGATGAAGCGGAAGGTAAAACACGTGTTTTATTGCACGACAATGTCACCTGATTTTTAAAGCAATGTATACTGAAAGGAAAAAGAAACGCATAATGGGTATTTCCGCTATATATTGTAACTGCTAATCGAATGATACAGGGCGACATTAGGCCTGTCCTTTCGGAAAGAGGTTTAAACAGCACTCCTTTAAAGATTCATTGTCGACAAAACGCGCATTTGGCTCAAACAGGTGAGCAAACTTAGGATTTAAACGTTGCAATCGCTTAACATTAAAGACAATACTGAAATGGCTTAACTTTTTCAATCAAGCGAAACTTCAACATTTATGAATTTCGTGTAATACTTTGATTAAAAGGTCTACTACATGACAGAGTTGTCCTTTCTGTGTAATTAGTTTAGCCCCTTTTGTACAAAACACGTTGAGATAAATCTGGAATATTGCGTAGAATTGGGTGTATCTAATAGTGTAGTATAGGTAATGTTTGGTTTATGCGTTTCATTTTCCTTTCAGTATATTTTGCTTCTGATAAAGTTTCAATTTTGTTTCAGTTAGCGAAAAGCATAATAAGCGAAGCATTCTGTGTATTGTAAACGAAATGTGAGGTATAGTACTATGTTATACACTTTAATACATTATCCTTTATTTGTTGTATGACTGGCAATACACTTTTTATTTAAAAAAGCTTTGATAAATAATCAAACGATTGTCTGTCTGGTAGACTCTAATTATGAGAAAACGGACAAACAGTTCATGAAAACATACGCTGTAATGATACAGACTAGGATAAAAAAAGTTTACATGTTTAATAACAACACATATATCTTATGAGATTGAGCATGATTGTCGGCTGCCTGGAAACTGTATATATTTAAATGAACTTGAACTTATTGTTTAACCTAGATATAATTATACCAAATACATGATCATAGTTATTGCGGTAATTTGAGATTCGAGCGAATTAGACATGATGCATGAAAATAAATTAAATTTAAAGTTTTAACATAAACTCTAGAAAAGAAGAAAAAGAAAAACGGACGGAAAAAGAAGTAGAAAATACGGAGCAATATTTATCATTTAGGGTACCAGTGTTTGTTTCCAATGTTTGGACGTCGACAGAGACGCCTTCTTCGTAAGGGTATTATGGTTAATAAAACAAGAATACTGAAAAAAAATATTCCGATGACTAGCAAATTTTATTTTATATTCGAATAGGACTTTAAATTTCCTAAAACATATTGAAATTGTGCAGTTTTTTATGAAGCCGTTTAAAAGATAAAAGGCTTTAACTTTATTTTTTCTTAAAATTTCACGGTAAAAAATCGGTCAAAGAAAAAGGAAATTATATAAATATTATTTTATGTCTTATCGTAAATGAAATAATTTATATATCAATTGAAAGGTCTCATCAAGACGAATAGTTTGATATAAAATGTAACTACATGTGACTAGCCTAACACTTTAAAAATGTCAAAAACGTTGAAAACTGGGTACATCGAGACTTTTATGAAAAACGTCAAACATGGCCATATTTGAGACGTTATGATTAAAAACATGTTTAAAAAACGGCAAAACCAAATTCAGATTCAAATCGCAAATATCTTCAAATTTACAAATATATATAGTTCATATGCGTACCCTTAAATTTTCTAATAGGTCAATTCCCCCATAAATATAAAATATCTTAAATTATTATTTTTTGAACATTTTGCGTAATTAATAAATACTTGTAACTTGGCGCCATCTTGGACACCATCTTGGATATCTCTGTATGTTCTTGACTTATGTCCAATTTAAAGTATCAAGTATTTAAAGTACTCTTGTTTACTATTGTTTGGATGTATAATAATGTGTGTTATACCAAAAAGTGTTGTCCCAGCACTACCTTTGTATAGTCAATTGTCCTTTTGACCTAGATTTTTACCCCTAAATTATAAAAGGTGAAAAAAATTAAAACTTAATGTTTAACAAATGCCATTTTATATTTAGCATATTTCTTTTCAATAGAAAATACCGTAATATCTTTTTGAACATGCTCACTTTTTGCGTAATTAATAAATACTTGTCATTTGGCGCCATCTTGGAAGCCATCTTCGATATCTCTGCATGTCCTCGACTTAGGTCAAATTTAAATTCATTTATGTAAAGAACTCTTTCTTACAATTGTTTTAATATATAATAATGTGTGTTATTCCAAAAACTGTAGTCCTAGTACTAACTTTTGTATAGTCAATTGTCACGTGTTGCACTAATTTGACCTTTTGACCTAGAGATTGACCCCTAAATTTTAAAAGCTGAACATTTTTAAATGTATTTTACTTCCTATGAAATAATCAGTTAGTTTCATTATCATTTACTGCGTTTTGAGGGGAAACACAATCCCTACATTCATTGTTCAGTTGCCAAAAGCTTCAGACCATGCCAAATATGTTGATATATGACAGTGCTTTTTATACTGTATATGTCTATCTACAGTCCACTTGAAACAGCTATAGTGCTGTCATATTGAAATATTGTTTATCGTTTTACTTTAGCATTATTGTTCGTAATAGATTTTTGTCAGCAGTTGTTTATGGATGACGTATCATGTTTTTCTTGTGTTTATTTTATACCATATCTATTTCATTTTAATGATATTAGTTTACGGATGATTGGAAAGCTAACTTGGTAGCGTTTTTGTCTGCTTTGAAGTTTTCTCATTATTGTTTCAATCCGTCCTGAGTCTTCTTTATGGTTGTATTTTATGGAGAAATTATTTCAGCCATATGATGCTCAGTGTCAAGTTTCAGGTTAATCGTCGTATTTCTTATATTTCACGAGTACGCAGGTGATTTGTTCTCTTTATTTTTTGTGTGGGTTCTATACATTTTACGTGATATCACCTAAAATATTACCCAAACTATTTACAATATTTGATCTAATTGCAAAACTCAGGAAATAATTTAACTGTAATGATATTTATTATCTTTTCATCTTTTCACGTGCATGCATGTGAACAATGAACGTGTTAAAGAAATTGGTTTTAGTGCTACACGTACAAATAGAATTGTATCCTTCACAAAAAAGCACATTAACATGAGATCCGCACTTCACCACAATCAAAGAGCAACTTAAATATACAACGAAAACTGAAAGTAAGTATAAAAAAGTCTAGTTAGAGGCACGTTACGGCGAAATTGGCGCAATAAAAATGAAAACGTGTTTTTAGCTACTTTTTTTTTCTTAAATAAATGTTAACAACTTTAAAGTATGACGAATTCGTTATTAGGATCTTAACAGGGAACATGGGCTCACATTCCCTGCCTGGAAAGAAAATTCCCACTCGCCTAACGGCTCGGGTGAATATAATTTCCTGGCAGGGAATGTGAGCCCATGTCCCCTGTAGAGAATTCTAATAACTAATAATGTTATTATATGGCAAAATTGCCTATGCACATAAGCACTATTGTCCATGGGTGTTGTTTTAGCAGCTTAATTAATACAAACTACATTAGCGATAATTAGTATTACAATGTTTACGTAAATAGCAAACTTTATTTAATCATTTATTTCACAAGCAGTTTGCATTTAGTTAGTAAGTTAGTTATATAAAAAAAATCTCTGCGTGTCCTAAACTAATGTACATTTTACGTACTGGTTTGTGTTTGATGTCCACTCACCTCACACGTCTAATTACTTCAATTACATTTTAAAACACATGCACTTAATTACACCTAGGAGTGTGTATTTGTATTGATCATGCAAACACCCATGTCCAAAGGTAGAAATTGTAATTATTTTTTGACGGTATTTTATCCCACTGTCGCAAGATGACATTAGTGATTGGGACTAACTCAGGAAAGAATCAATGTCGGTGACTGCATTTACATCAGTTTAATGCACCTTTTAAAATATGTTAAATATATATACAATTATCAAGAAAAACAAGCGAATACACAGATGAAAGACGAAAAAGACTGTTCTTATAAACGTTTAAGACGTTCGTAGTATTATCACAAATACTGAATATGTCGACTGTCTATATATGACACGAAAGTTTTGTTGAAGTTACAACAATGTTTATGATCAGTAACGTTACAAAGACTGAGGATCTGCGAGAGCTTATGAACATGATGCGCGACTCCAATGATCGTTAATTGTCATCAAAAGCCTTCTATAAGGATTGATGACGCGATGAACAGCCTCCATCCAACGAGGTTGTGTGTTGAAGTTCGTCCACTGAGGTCTCATGACGGGCCCACCACGTGTCCCGGGGATTGTTGCTCCTATGAAAACCTGACCATGTTGTCCAGGGTCGGGGACCGTCTCGTCCCGCTCATTACGTTATGCGTTGAATCAACTAGAGGGCCTACACACCCAAAAGGCTTAGCTCCACTCCGGGAGGCTTAGGCTGTAATGATAATACTTTTAGACGTCGGTTCATTAACACAACAATCTTATATAAACATCGTTACACAAACAAATCATTATCTAGTAAATATATGTGAGCCGTTTAATTATGACGTGTAGCAATGTATACATACGTATTCTACAACGCCATATTATACGCATCGGCATTTATACAGGTATATCATCTCACCGTTAACCACCGTTAACCAAGGCACCTAATACGTCCAACGTTATCAATTTAATCTTGTATTACCATTAATGATCGATAATATTTATATCTAATAAAGTTAACTTCATATGCTAGTTGTATCACGTTAATATTTGAGAAACATATAAAAGCTGACCGGATGTAGAAACATTACAAAACAAGACGGCGACGCCCATTGAATACAAATGCACAATAACATTTTATAAAATAGATAAACTGACCACACACTGCCTGTGAATTTCACCATTTTTAAAACGATTACTCCAATCAAAGCAACGTTCAACATTCCCGTCCACCACCGGAAAACAATGCACTTTATAACCCAACGTTCCGCCCAAACCATCATTTCCCACGTTCATTCCGTGACCCACATGGCAACAGACGCAATGTTTATATCTACACGAAAGGACCCTTACCCAAGTTTACCCTTTATAGAGATAGATTGTAAACTACCTATAATTTGACATGCATTAACGCACATATAATCTTATTGAACGGCCCTCTCTAACTCCGTCTACCAAAGCTATAAAATTGCTCGCCTTTCCGTAGTACATGAATATATCATGCAAATGGTGAATATGTTTCAACTGAACAATGGATTAGCATGTGACTGACATATGTCGTCAAGTGCTTACAAGAGCTATGTACGACGAATACGCTCTACCCAAAATTATTTTTGACACCCACCTTTGCGATAATTTCGTTATTGCACAACTATTCCACTTGCGGTCATAATGATTAAATGGACATTTTAAAATGTATCTATTTTTAAAAAGACTAAAAATACTGGTATTACATGGTGGATTTTGTTAATTAAACATATTTGGGTCGACCCTCATGCGTGATATACTTAACTTCCCTTCAGCTCCTTTGTTACTGTATATGTAATGATCACGGACTGAGTAATAGTATCCCGATCACGCGATACAGGTGAAGGAAGGAACTAAAGGGGAGTTAAGTTTATCACGTATGAGGGTCGATCCAGATGTTTTTTATCGTAGATAAATATTTTTGAATCTTCCCTCTTAATTAACAAAATCCAACATGCTTCATAATTAACTAAAGTTCCAGCATGCATGTAAACTGCAGAACACATTTGCTTATTTGATAATAAAGAATATGTTGACACATTACTAATATTGTGTGTGCTTTGTCTATTCATCTTGTTATATAATATGATACATTTGTGATCCAGTTTAACTACCAAAGTTATGCGCCATTTAGTTAAAACACTACTACAGATAAGAGAACATAGGAATAATATCAAGAAAATGGTAAAACATTGTTTAATACTTAAATTGATATATATTAACCTTCCAATAAGGAAATAACCAAACAAAGTTTTAAAATTTAAAATTACCTCACTTTACACTGAAAATAAATAAATAGTGCACGATGAAAGATTAAACAAGTATCTTACGCACTGAGAGTAATAACTAGGGCATACACACACATATACCACTGGCGTAGCTCAAGTAGTCACGTGATGTAAACAATGTTCATTTCATTGTGAAAATTGCCTAGATGTAATGACAATATGTTTGTTTCAAATACATGTTTTTGGTGAAAATTAAATGTTACACCAATTTTATTGTTCTAATTTAAAAGTGTGTATGCAATAAAAAGGTTATTAGGTTTATATTGAGATATATGCACTCGTTCTTCCGTGTACACATATTGCACTCCTAAAGTCGCGCAATATTAATACGCGAAAGAACTCGTGCATAATTTAATCACCTATAATCATTGTGTTAATTTCTCCAGGAAAAAGGTGTATTGGATCAAACTACTAGATAAATAAGACAAAATACTTCCAGCATAAAGCCATTTGTATCCATGATATCATTGTTCCGCCATTCATTTGTACACATATGGCAAAATATAAACCAGATTGAATTGTTTGGTTTCATTAATTTCTTTTTATTTTATGATGTTCATTTGTTTCTGGTGTTTCGGTTTATGGCTGTTTTTTCACTCAGCATATCCCCAACATAAGCGGAAACCATTTGATAATGGAGCCTTATTTTGCCAATCGCAATACAATTTTAAAGCAGATTGCTGTAATAGTATATCTATCAGTTCTTGGCGTGGTCGGTGTTCGACTATTTAGTTTTACGGCTTCAAATCAAAGAGAACATCAGCAACAGCGCTGGTAACATGCTTAGCAGCCGTGGACAACTTAGTTTGCATTTTGATTTTTGTTGACATCTCCGACTTGATGATCAGTTTCTATAGCACCGTTATGTTTGCATGTAAGATAATGAATTTCAGTACGAGTTGGTGCATCCTTTTATCCGTTGCCATTCTTTGGATTATATCGATGGACAGGTTCCGAAAGATATGCAAGTCGTTTGAGACACAATATACTGTTGCGAATGCAGTAACTGCAATTGCTGTACATGTTGTCCTATCTTTAATACTGTCTGTACAGTATTTGGTAACCTACGACACAGTTCCAATTAACAAAACCTTACCTACGATAATTAATGACTCCAAATCAGTCGTTTCTAAGAATTCCGACGAAAAAAGGATTTTCTTCGAAGTTTTCTGGTGATGGATTTTTCAGGAGTTTCTCAGGAAATGAAATTCCAATTAATTCCAGTGTACAAATAAGGTATAATAATCAAACGACGGCCATTGGTCTTGTCTGTACCATATCAAACACTCCAGTGATGGAGATGGCTGCCAATATTTTGAATATTATTAGCGGTCTGACATAGGTTTTCGTGTTGATAACATTCGTTGTTACGTACGGCAATATCATACGTAAACTTAAAATACTCGCATTAACCAGCAGCATCGGGCGGGTTCCATGGAAATGAAACAATATAGCAAGCAACGCAAGTGTTGGAGATGAGCGCATATCTCGGAATCGAAGTAATATCGCATGCGACGCAAATGTTGGCAATGGGCACCTACCGCGCAATGGAATCACTATAACAAACGACGCGTGTTTTGAGGAAGGAGCGAACCGCGCAATTGAATCACTATAACAAGCGACGCGTGTTTTTGGCGATGGGCGCGTACCGCGCAATGGAATCACTACAACAAGCTATGCGTGTTTTGGCGATGGGCGCGAAACGCGCAACGGAATCACAATAACAAGCGATGCCTGTTTTGGCGATGGGTGCGTACCACGCAATGGAATCACTATAACAAGCAATGCGTGCTTTGGCGGTGGGAGCGTACCGCGCAATGGAATCACTATAACAAGCAACGCGTGTTTTGGCGATGGGCGCGTACCGCGCAATGGAATCACTACAACAAGCGATGCGTGTTTTGGCGATGGGCGCGAAACGCGCAACGGAATCACAATAACAAGCGATGCCTGTTTTGGCGATGGGTGCGTACCACGCAATGGAATCACTATAACAAGCAATGCGTGCTTTGGCGGTGGGAGCGTACCGCGCAATGGAATCACTATAACAAGCAACGCGTGTTTTGGCGATGGGCGTGTACCGCGCAATGGAATCACTATAACAAGTGACGCGTGTTTTATCGATGGGCGCGTACCGTGCAATGGAATCACTATAACAAGAGACGCGTGTTTTGGCGATGGGCGCGTACCGCGCAATGGAATCACTATAACAAGCGACGCGTGTTTTGGCGATGGGCGCATACCGCGCAATGGAATCACTATAACAAGCGACGCGTGTTTTGGCGATGAGCGCTCGCCATTCGTTAACAGTGGCATGAACCCGATTATATTGTTTGTGTTTAACCCATCATTTCGGAGTTATATTTTATCAATTACATTTAATTGTAACAGTAAGTAGGACCGACTACAGTTTCGTATTTTTGTTTTGTTTGTTTAGTTTGTATGGTGTTTTACGTCATTTTCAACACATGTAAGGTTATACATGACGGTCGATTTTTTCTGGTGGAGGCAGTACTATACACCTCCCGCCATCCATAAGAATTGACACTTCCTCACTTACAAGTCGAGCTCCCAGTGGGATTCGAACACGCAGCGGTGAGAGGTGAAGGTTTACAACGCAACGTCGTTAACCATTCGGCCACAGAGAAGTTTCCTATTTACCATGTCAAATAAATGGAAGCTTTATGATACTATCAAGACTATATAAGAATTACACATGGTTGGTAACTTAGAATTTCGGCTTTATTTTGGCGAGTGTAAGAAAAGTGATAAATGCGAGCCTCTGGCGAGTATTTTTCACTTTTCTTACACTCGCCAAAATACAACTAAAATTCTAAGCCACGAACCATGTAATTTTTTTATCATGCAACTGTTTTAAATAACATAATTTACCTGAAAAACAATGGAAATGTACAGCTTACGTCTGCTGCCGTCAAAATACAAACGGAGGATAGTTTGTCAGGGCCGGGACGTAACTTTGGCAAAAAGCGTTTTCGGCGTGTAAAGTATGTTTATATCGATACTAAATGCAAAATACTTTCTTTTGATAATGTACTACATTTCTAAATTGATAAGCATACAACATATTGTGTATATCTGTAGTTTTACGTCTCACAATACAGTTAATTTTACATAGCTCTGCATATGTAGCAGGACCCCTCTGGACCACTGTAGAACTTAATGAATTTTCTTAAAAATATTTTCTTTGTGAATCTTGATGTCTGTGGCACGAAATATCCAACAAAAAACACGGGGTTGACCAATTTGCTTTTTTTTAATATCAATAGTTTGAAGAGACCCTCTTGAATTTGTCCATTTCACTGACATTTTCAAATGTATCACTACCCAGTATTAGATTCTCAGATCTGGGCTCAGAAACATTCAGGCATATCCTAACCTGTATGAAATCATGAACTTGTCCCATTCTTGTCACCTGCAACAAAAAAAGAGAAAATATTTGCACATTTTAAGAAATAAGCAAGAACCGAATAACACAGATCTTTTTTTTAAGCTCCAGAAAGTACTACCGTGACTGGCAAGGGAAATAACTGTCTAGTGAGACCTTAAATGGCTGATTGCTAACTTTTTAAGTCATCGAATAATAGCGCGTGTATCCATTAGCATAATACAGCAGTTGGGTGGAAAATATTAGGTTAGTCAGGGAGTATATTCTTACTCCCTGGGTTAGTAGACAGTAGCTGTAGTTGTATAGTAGAAACATAAGTTGCATGATACATACGCTCACATTGTTTTAACAGAGTGCCTTATACGCCTATAATTATCCATTATCGACAACAACAACAACAACAACAACAACAACAACAATAGCACACTGATGATAATTAAAAATATGACGCAAGTGGAAACAGAAAAATATCAATAAGGCAATGTTACATTACAGCTTGTGTAATTTAACATGTGTGAAAATTATAATAATGTACAAATATAACATAGTACAGTCAGTGTAGTAAATGTACAAAGATAACAAAGTACAGCCAGTGTAGTGTATGTACAAATATAACATAGTACAGTCAGTGTAGTAAATGTACAAATATAACATAGTACAGTCAGTGTAGTAACTGTACAAATATAACATAGTACAGTCAGTGTAGTATATGTACAAATATAACATAGTACAGTCAGTGTAGTATATGTACAAATATATCATAGTACAGTCAGTGTAGTAAATGTACAAATATAACACAGTACAGTCAGTGTAGTATATGTACAAATATAACATAGTACAGTCAGTGTAGTATATGTACAAATACATCATAGTACAGACAGTGTAGTAAATGTACAAATATAACACAGTACAGTCAGTTTAGTAAATGTACAAATATAACATAGTACAGTCAGTGTAGTATATGTACAAATATATCATAGTACAGACAGTGTAGTAAATGTACAAATATAACACAGTACAGTCAGTTTAGTAAATGTACAAATATAACATAGTACAGTCAGTGTAGTATATGTACAAATATAACATAGTACAGTCAGTTTAGTAAATGTACAAATATAACATAGTACAGTCAGTGTAGTATATGTACAAATATATCATAGTACAGACAGTGTAGTAAATGTACAAATATAACACAGTACAGTCAGTTTAGTAACTGTACAAATATAACATAGTACAGTCAGTGTAGTATATGTACAAATATAACATAGTACAGTCAGTGTAGTATATGTACAAACATAACATAGTACAGTCAGTGTAGTATATGTACAAATATAACATAGTACAGTCAGTTTAGTAAATGTACAAATATAACATAGTACAGTCAGTGTAGTATATGTACAAATATAACATAGTACGGTCAGTTTAGTAAAACAAATATAACATAGTACAGTCAGTGTAGTAAATGTACAAATATATCATAGTACAGTCAGTTTAGTAAATGTACAAATATAACATAGTACAGTCAGTTTAGTAAATGTACAAATATAACATAGTACAGTCAGTGTAGTAAATGTACAAATATAACATAGTACAGTCAGTGTAGTATATGTACAAATATAACATAGTACGGTCAGTGTAGTAAAACAAATATAACATAGTACACTCAGTGTAGTAAATGTACAAATATATCATAGTACAGTCAGTTTAGTAAATGTACAAATATAACATAGTACAGTCAGTTTAGTAAATGTACAAATATAACATAGTACAGTCAGTGTAGTAAATGTACAAATATAACATAGTACGGTCAGTGTAGTAAATGTACAAATATAACATAGTACAGTCAGTGTAGTAAATGTACAAATATATCATAGTACAGTCAGTTTAGTAAATGTACAAATATAAAATAGTACAGTCAGTGTAGTAAATGTACAAATATAACATAGTACAGACAGTGTAGTAAATGTACAAATAAAACATAGTACAGTCAGTTTAGTAAATGTACAAATATAACATAGTACAGTCAGTGTAGTATATGTACAATTATTATATAACCTATAAATAGACGCGTTTTCATTGGCTAAAAAGTAATTTTTTAGAAAAAATATCTAGCGATATTGACCTGTTTTTTTCTGATATTGACCAGTTTTATAAATAGTAACAGGGGAAGACCGGGGAATCCCACGAGCCGCCTATTAATATCATTCGCCTTTATCCGTACGCTACGGATAAATTGAGGGTTATATAATAAAACAGTTATGGACTTTTCAGCTGTTATACATGATGTTGATATGTACCAAAAAATCATTATTGACCTCGGCTATCGCCTCGGTCAATAATGATTTTTTTGGTGCATATCACATCATGTATAACAGCTGAAAAGTCCATAATTGTATAATATAACATAGTACGGTCAGTGTAGTAAAACAAATATAACATAGTACAGTCAGTGTAGTAAATGTACAAATATATCATAGTACAGTCAGTTTAGTAAATGTACAAATATAACATAGTACAGTCAGTGTAGTATATGTACAAATATAACATAGTACGGTCAGTGTAGTAAAACAAATATAACATAGTACAGTCAGTGTAGTAAATGTACAAATATATCATAGTACAGTCAGTTTAGTAAATGTACAAATATAACATAGTACAGTCAGTGTAGTAAATGTACAAATATAACATAGTACGGTCAGTGTAGTAAAACAAATATAACATAGTACAGTCAGTGTAGTAAATGTACAAATATATCATAGTACAGTCAGTTTAGTAAATGTACAAATATAACATAGTACAGTCAGTGTAGTATATGTACAAATATAACATAGTACGGTCAGTGTAGTAAAACAAATATAACATAGTACAGTCAGTGTAGTAAATGTACAAATATATCATAGTACAGCCAGTTTAGTAAATGTACAAATATAACATAGTACAGTCAGTGTAGTAAATGTACAAATATAACATAGTACAGTCAGTGTAGTAACTGTACACATATAGCATAGTACAGTCAGTGTAGTATATGTACAAATCAAATATAACACAGTACAGTCAATGTAGTATATGTACAAATATAACACAGTACAGTCAGTGTAGTGTATGTACAAATATAACATAGTACGGTCAGTGTAGTAAAACAAATATAACATAGTACAGTCAGTGTAGTAAATGTACAAATATATCATAGTACAGTCAGTTTAGTAAATGTACAAATATAACATAGTACAGTCAGTGTAGTAAATGTACAAATATAACATAGTACAGTCAGTGTAGCTAGTAAATGTAAAAATATAACATAGTACAGTCAGTGTAGGTAGTTAATGTAAAAATATAACATAGTACAGTCAGTGTAGTAAATGTACAAATATAACATAGTACAGTCAGTGTAGCTAGTAAATGTACAAATATAACATAGTACAGTCAGTGTAGGTAGTAAATGTAAAAATATAACATAGTACAGTCAGTGTAGTAAATGTAAAAATATAACATAGTACAGTCAGTGTAGTATATGTACAAATATAACATAGTACAGTCAGTGTAGGTAGTAAATGTAAAAATATAACGTAGTACAGTCAGTGTAGTAAATGTAAAAATATAACATAGTACAGTCAGTGTAGTAAATGTAAAAATATAACATAGTACAGTCAGTGTAGGTAGTAAATGTACAAATATAACATAGTACAGTCATTGTAGTAAAACAAATATAACATAGTACAGTCAGTGTAGTAAATGTACAAATATAACATAGTACAGTCAGTGTAGTAAATGTACAAATATAACATAGTACAGTCAGTGTAGTAAATGTACAAATATAACATAGTACAGTCAGTGTAGTAAATGTACAAATATAACATAGTACGGTCAGTGTAGTAAAACAAATATAACATAGTACAGTCAGTGTAGTAAATGTACAAATATATCATAGTACAGTCAGTTTAGTAAATGTACAAATATAACATAGTACAGTCAGTGTAGTAAATGTACAAATATAACATAGTACAGTCAGTGTAGTAAATGTACAAATATAACATAGTACAGTCAGTGTAGTATATGTACAAATATATCATAGTACAGTCAGTGTAGTAACTGTACAAATATAGCATAGTACAGTCAGTGTAGTAAATGTACAAATATAACATAGTACAGTCAGTGTAGTATATGTACAAATATAACATAGTACGGTCAGTGTAGTAAAACAATATAACATAGTACAGTCAGTGTAGTATATGTACAAATATTATAGTACAGTCAGTTTAGTAAATGTACAAATATAACATAGTACAGTCAGTGTAGTAAATGTACAAATATAACATAGTACAGTCAGTGTAGTAAATGTACAAATATAACATAGTACAGTCAGTTTAGTAAATGTACAAATATAACATAGTACAGTCAGTTTAGTAAATGTACAAATATAACATAGTACAGTCAGTGTAGTAAATGTACAAATATAACATAGTACAGTCAGTGTAGTAAATATACAAATATAACATATTACAGTCAGTGTAGTAAATGTACAAGTATAACATAGTACAGTCAGTGTAGTAAATGTACAAATCAGTGTAATATATCATAGTACGGTCAATGAAGTAAATGTACAAATATAACATAGTACAGTCAGTGTAGTAAATGTACAAATATATCATATTATTGTATACTTTTATATTGTCCCGTTTAGATTGCATTGAGCTAAGCGTGCAATATTCTACGATATTGCACGCATTGATATTGCACGGGAACTTTTGCTCGTGCTTGCTAAGAGCCGCGAAATAGAAATAAGGAACTACTTTCAAATAATAATAACGGAATCCTTCCTATAGTGTCAACAAAAAAATACGAGTTTTTTTACAACCTTTTATGGCAAAAATTGATAAAATAATTCAAATGGTCACTCACCCACTGTTTTTAACGTTATCGAATGGTAAGCAAACTTAAGAAAATCCCTTGATGTTTTTAATGACGTCATCCGACGTCGACGTCGTTTTCGCGCAAAATAATCATCCACACAAAATGAAACTGAATGGCAAGATAGGAATTCCATCAAAAGCTATAAAAAATAACACAAATACAATTAAAAGTAATAGTCATACAATTAACATTGATCAAAAACAATATGAAAGTATACAATAAAAAGGTTATTGAATTTGTATGGCATGGCTTAATATTACTTGGAACTCGTTGTTTTGGCGCAGGACGACTCGCAAGCTCGTCGTCCTTTGTCAAAAACAACTCGTTCCAAGTAATATTTAGCCATACAAATGCAATAACCTATAGTACGGTCAGTGTAGTAAATATACAAATCAGTGTAATATATCATAGTACGGTCATTGTACTAAATATACAAAAAAAATATATATCATAGTACAGTTAGTGTAGTAAATGTACAAATATATTCTAGTACAGTCAGTGTAGTAAATGTACAATTGTATCAAAGTACAGTCATTGTAGTATATGTACAAATATATCATAGTAAGGTCAGTGTAGTAAATATACAAATCAGTGTAATATATCATAGAACGGTCATTGTATAAAATGTACAAAAAAAATATATATCATGGTACAGTTAGTGTAGTAAATGTACAAATATATCATAGTACAGTCAGTGTAGTAAATGTACAACTGTATCAAAGTACAGTCATTGTAGTATATGTATAAATATATCTTAGTACTGTCAGTGTAGTAAATGTACAACTGTATCAAAGTACAGTCATTGTAGTATATGTACGAATATATCATAGTACGGTCAGTGTAGTAAATGTACAACTGTATCAAGGTACAGTCATTGTAGTATATGTACAAATATAACATAGTACATTCAGTGTATTAAATGTACAACTGTATCAAAGTTCAGTCATTGTAGTATATGTACAAATATAATATAGTACAGTCAGTGTAGTAAATGTACAACTGTATCAAAGTACAGTCATTGTAGTATATGTAAAAATATAACATAGTACAGTCAATGTAGTAAATGTACAACTGTATCAAAGTACAGTCATTGTAGTAAATGTATAACTGTATCAAAGTACAGTCAGTTTGGTAAATGTACAACTGTATCAAAGTACAGTCAGTGTAGTAAATGTACAACTGTATCATAAGTACAGTCAGTGTAGTAACTGTACAACTGTATCAAAGTACAGTCATTGTAGTATATGTACAAATATAACATTGTACAGTCAGTGCAGTAAATGTACAACTGTATCAAAGTACAGTCAGTGTAGTAAATGTACAACTGTATCAAAATACAGTCAGTGTAGTAAATGTACAACTGTATCAAAGTACAGTCATTGTAGTAAATGTACAAATATGTCATAGTACAGTCATTGTAATAAATGTACAACTGTATCAAAGTACAGTCAGTGTAGTAAATGTACAACTGTATCAAAGTACATTCAGTGTAGTGTACAACTGTATCAAGGTACAGTCAGTGTAGTAAATGTACAACTGTATCAAAGTACAGTCAGTGTAGTAAATGTACAAATATATCATAGTACAGTCAGTGTTGTAACCGTAAAAATATATCATAGTACGGTTGGTGTAGTAAATGTACAACTGTATCAAAGTACAGTCATTGTAGTATATGTACAAATATATCATAGTACAGTCAGTGTAGTAAATGTACAAATATATCATAGTACGGTCAGTGTAGTAAATGCACAAATATAACATTGTACTGTCAGTGTAATAAATTTACAACTGTATCAAAGTACAGTCATTGTAATACATGTACAAATATATCATAGTACAGTCAGTGTAGTAAATGTACACATATATCACAGTACGTTCAGTGTAGTAAATGTTCAAATATAACACTGTACAGTCAGTGTAGTAAATGTACAACTGTATCAAAGTACAGTCATTGTAGTATATGTACAAATATATCATAGTACAGTCAGTGTAGTAAATGTACAAATATATCATAGTATGGGCAGTGTAGTAAATGTACAAATATATCATAGTACGGTCAGTGTAGTACATGTACAATATATCATAGTACGGTCATTGTAGTATATGTACATATATATCATAGTACAGTTAGTGTAGTAAATGTACGCATATAGTGTACAACGGTCATTGTAGTAATGTACAAAGATAGCATAGTACGGTCAATGTAGTAATGTACGAATTCATCATAGTACGATCGGTGTAGTAAATGTGCAAATATATCATAGCACGGTCAGTGTAGTAAATGTACCAATATAGCGTAGTACAGTATATACAAATATGTATTTTTTCTTCTTTTTTTTCCGGCCATTTTATTTCCCCCGTCATAGGTACATGAGAATCATCCCCCGTAGTACCGTACACAAATTAGCAATTGTAATACATAGTTAGATATCTATTAAACAAAGTATTCATAGTACATGCCAGCAAAATAAATGTTCACACAAGAATATCTCTATCTAATCGAGATTTGTTCATACTGCATGCATAAAAAACAACAATAAAACAAAAAGAGCCACCGAAAGTTGTATGTATCAATGTGGTAAAATTATTTTTATTACATTTCTATGAGTTCAATATAAGACTTTATCAGTGAAAGAATATTCATAATCGCTAAATGTTGAGTTATGACGTCAATAACGTGTTGGTGACGTCGACGTCATCCGCCGATAACGCGAAATAAAGCGAATAATTCTGGTTGATAATTCTGGTTAAAAGCATACATAATCTGATTGAAAATGTAATAAATAGATTATTTAACTGTTGTGATCGATTAGATTGAAATCCTTCACTCGATGGTAGGCGTGTGCCTTCACTCGATGGTAGGCGTGTGCTGTTGTTTCATTCACTCGCTTACGCTCATTCGTGAAAAGAACCACACGCCTATCATCTCTTGAAGGATTTCCCTATAATCGATCCCAGCAGTTAAATAATCTCTATATATTTGGTTAGCGTATACTTTAATAAACACATTCCATTACAATTAAATCGAAGAACTGGAGAAAGGTGTTTTTCTATCCTTGTTGTTGCCACACCTGTACTGTATGCTATGCATATTAAAGAATGGGAGATAATTCATGTTATATTCAGTCCATATTTGAAAAATGTATTGTTTCCCTTCTTCTTACATACACGTGCGTATATATTTCATCGTCACTGTCTTATAGGGCTGGCGTGGCGATTAAGTAGTTGTATGCATTCACTTCCTAAAAAGGATAGCTGCAACACACGCTGGTAAACTGTATCTCTAGGTCATAACACACTGTCTGGAGGCACAATTAACATATACACGCATACATACAATATTTGTCACATATTTATTATTGACAGTGACTTATAGGTCCGCTGGGCCGGGTGCTCTTTCATTTTATATATGTACTTGTTTGTCACGTTATGCACATGTCACTATAATAAACGATTTACTTACTTACTTACTTAATTACATACAATTATAGCTCATATGAGTGGGATCACATTTAAGCATTCAACCACACACAGCTATATTAAGACAGAATTGAATTGAATGTTGTTTAACGGCTCATCAACACAGTATAGGTTATTTAGAGCCGCCCCAGAGAGAGGGGAAGGATACATAGGAATCCGGGAACCTGCCCTACTCTTATTATTGAATAGATTCCTATGGTTCTTTAACGTGCTCGGAGGATAGACCGATACACGGGACCGCCCGGTTTACGTCCCCATCCGACGGACGAGGCTAAGGGACAGTGTCTTGCCCAAGAACACACCGACAGAACTCAGTGGCACCACGGAGGATTGAACCCGGGGCCTCCGGTTACAAATCCTTGTTTGGGACCAGAAAAATAGTTCGAATTATCGAATAATTCGACTTATCGAAATTTGACTTAACAGAAGTCAAATTGCATAAAAATAGAAGGAATAAAATCGGGACCGTGAAAAAAATTCGACATAAGCGGAAATTCGAAATAAGCGAGTTAGAATTACTGAGAGTAGACTGTATATATAAAATATAAATAAAAATGATTTCTAAAGAATTTAAATATAACCCGGATGCTCACTATTCAAATACTTTCAGCAAGAAAGTGATAGATATAATAAATCAAAACATAGTCATTACATCAGACGGTAAAGGCTTTAAAGCATCATTTCCCAATGTCTTTGAAAAATACAAACTCCCTTACGTTAAATCAGTTGCTATAGTCCAACGCTGGGGAACAGATTGGATGTTATTTTGGCAGAATCAGTTGAATTTTGCTATTTGGTGTGCGACAACTGGATGTGGCATTGATTTCAATAACCATCTAAAAGCTGATGCCTTGGTTGGTTCATTATTTCGATTTCATGTCTATTACCAAGTCAGAAGAATATTATTTGAGATGAGTGTAGCAATGCCGCAAGACTCAAATTGGAATGCGTTTAATAACACATATAACCGAAACACATATGGGAGAATATGCAAGGAGTTTAACGTTGACTTAAATTCGGACTGGAGACAAAAACAAAGCTATAATGATGGTCTAGGAACAATTTATAATTACTGGACAAAAATTGGTTATCATCCTTTGATAAATACTGTATACGACAACAAAACGATGAGTTGTACAGTCTATGAGAGTGATAAATCATATCACATTGATTACATTGCACAAGGATCTGAGGCTGACAATAGTTGGTCTACTTTTATACTAGATAGTTCATCTGGTTTTACAAGAGCTGGAGTAGAAAGAATCAATGACAGCATAAGAACATACTGCTGGGCAATCCTTGGCTCACAATCACAAACAAGAACAGATATACTTGGAACTGGAACAGCATTTGATGCACAAAAACAATTTTTAGCAAATGTAGAGGACGCAATAAACAGCCCCATCGACTTGCCCAGTCAAATTTCAAGATATGAAAACACCCTAAAATATGCAAGAAGTAAAGTAAATTTTGTCTATGGAAGTGGATTGTACATGTCTCCGAGTGACATGGAATTAAGAATCGGAATAATACAAGACTACAATAATGAAATTGTAATAGCAACCGATGCACAAGCATTAGGATTGAATAATGATGTAAATGTAAAACCAGTGCCACCAAAAATTATTCAACCTTTACAAGGCACCACAACAAAGACTTTTTTACCGGAACATTTTGACTTTGATAAATCAATATATAAAACTGTGGAACATAACCCACCAGAAATACAAAAAATAGCGATTGAACACGAAGATAACAAAACAACTATAATTGTTGGTACTATAGTAATAGGTCTTGCTGCATTACTTATTTACGAGATTTAAACCACTCTTTAGCTGCCACATACAACAACCCGGAAACAAACACAAGCAAAGCCCATAGATTGTTACCAAGCCAATTAATAACATTACCTGTTGCAGATAAAAGCCATGATACTATTGCACCAATAACTCCTGGAAGTGCTGCAGCAGCTTTACCAGCTAGGTTGGCAAGAAGTTTACCAAGATTAAGTAGTTGTTTTTTTAACAAATCTTTTACACTTGATGGATCAGGCTTTGGAGTTGGAGTTGGCGCAGCACTTGATGTGGGAATAATAGAATTAATTATCACCCCAAGAATCATACCAAATGCAGTTAAAATACTAACAATAGTAATACCTTGCTCCCTAAACAAGGTTTTGATCCTCTCACCAAGAGTTGTATCCTCGTTTAACATTTTGTTTATTGTCTCTCTTATTCTGCTTACTTGGTTACGAAAAGCTTCTCTGTTCTCATTGATAGCATCCATTCTTGCACCTCTTTCAACTTCAAGGTCTTTGATGCGATCGCTAATTCTTTTTATCTGGAATTCATCATCGTCAGTCTTAGCTTGTTCTAACTTTTGTTTTTCTCTTGTTATGTCTTTATCAAGTTGTGTGAGTTTTGCTAAGTTATTGGTGAGTTCTTCCTTGACAGTTGTCATCGCTTTTACTATTCCATCCATTTCACGCTTGTCTATATTTGTTTGTGTTTCAGCATCAGGACGCTCAATCACATCCCAGTCATCAAGAGCACTTTCCATTGACTGTGCTGTGTTATCAATAACATGTGAAAAATCTTGTAATGGAATATCATCCACATTATCTGGTAAATCGTTTCTTGTGCTCTCCAATACTTGTCGATCTTTCTGTGATAATTTTGTTTTACTGTCATACTCTGGCAAATTCAAAAATTGTCTTACCGCCATTGTTCCCCCAGAGCCAATAACCCTGTTATATTCATTTGCCAAAGAACCAAGAGCAAGAAATATAAAAGAACCTTGCTTGGCAGTTATTCTTATTTTTTTATCACCAACATCCCAGTATAATGTTTTGCCATTAGCTGATACTTTAAACTGGTCATAATCCATTTTGTCCGGTGCCATCTTATATCGTTTTTCTATTTCATTATAAAAGGATTTTACAAGATTTGTTTTGTATATTTTAAGTGCCAGCTCTCCCCTAAGGTCAGCAATATGGTCGCTTTGATTAAGAAGACTTCTTAGAACAGGCTCATCAGGCACCATTGGTTAATCATCATCATAATATTCATCATAATCATCTGGATCGTACACAGGATTGTTAAATCCTCCTTCAGCCATTGTTTATTTTATTTAATTTTAAAAAATATATTTAAAAAATAAAAACAATGTCGGCTTACGGAAACAAACTCAACCCTCATAGAAAACTAAGAGAACCTCATGGTGCCAAGGGCATCAGCACAAGTGTAGTAATAACTAATAATCCATCAACAATAGACCAAAACCAGCAACTGCTTGTAAGATTTCCCAATCTAAGTACTAATGATGTGATAGTTCCACGTACTGCTCGTCTTGCCTTTGAAATAGAACTTAAAAGCAGAACAGACGCCAACGCTACTCTATACCAAAATTTGGGTAGAGCAATTGTGAAAAAAATGACAATAAGAATAAGTGGCAATGAAGTCATGTCAATAGATGACAGTGATATATATCATTGTTATGTAGATTTATGGAAAAGCCCTACCGAACGAGTAAACATAGCTTACCAAGGTATTGGTAAAGCAAATATGTTAAAACATAGAGTTGGTGCGGGAGGTGCTTCCTCAGACACCGAAGATGAAGCTATAGCAGCAGCTTATGGAAATAGATTTTGTATTCCACTGGACTTTGAAATGTTAGAAAGTCATATGCCATTTTATCAAGCGGGGCTTGGTGATAGGCTAGAATATGAATTAACGTTTAACGATTATAACAAAGTTATCAAAAGCACTGATGCTGATGCATCTTATGTAATAAAAAATATCTGCTTGGAATTTGATACAGTTAGTGATGTTGAATTAGCCAGACAAATAAGACAGCAAATCAATGGTAAGATGTCATTTATGTATGATCGTATCTTGCGACATAGAAAAATAATAGCCAACAAATCTGAAACCCTTTGGAATATCAACATTAATGTACCAGCACGGAGCATGAAAGGTATTCTAATGCTGTTTGAAGACCCAGAAAGAACAGACACAGAATCCTTTTACAACCCAAAGATTGAAAAAGTTGAAATGACAATAGAGGGAGTACCAAATCAGTTGTATAGTCAGGGCATGAAGGCATATCAACATTGGGATGAAATCAACAAATATTTTGCCTTGACCTCAAAAAGAAACAAAGAGACAGAAATAGCAGCAAGGGACTTAAACTTTACCAATGTTTCTCTTGAGACTTATCTGACAAAATCATATGCTTTGTGGCTTGACCTTAGAACATGTGATGACAATTTATTACACGGCAGTGGAAGAAGAACAGAAAACGGCAGTGAAGGCATAACGATACTAATAAATAAAAAAGCAGATGCAGATCAACCTTTAAATATTTATATATATATAATACAAGATGCGCAAATCAATTTCGAAGATGGAAGATTCAAAGAAGCACGATACTAAATATTCTAAATATCCACACAGTGCCATTATCTGCGGTCAGACAGGCTGCGGTAAAACAGAGTTTGTTCTTGACATACTTGAACAAGAGTATGTTGGAGTTTTTGAACATATAATTATATTGTGTCCAACCATAGAGTGGAACGAGGCTTATAAAAATAGATCCTGGATAGGAGATGTAAGAAACCCGAGAGATAAAAAAATAATATTTGTCAATCCCGTTAGCAAAGGCAAAGAAATGCTGCAAGAACTGTTGCGTTTATTTTTCAATAATTGCGTTTATTTTTCAATAAATATGCTGGCAAGCCCACATTATACATTATTGATGATTGCTCCGCCACAAAAGAATTAACAAAAAAAAAAGATATGTTATCAGAGTTGGCATTCTCTGGTCGCCACGCCAAACAATCAGTGTGGGTTATTTCACAGAGATATAATTCTGTATTGAAAGATTTGCGGGAGCAAGCAAAATGGTTGTGTATGTTTTACACCAAGGACAGAGATAGTTATGAAAATTGTTTGAGAGAGAATGATGTTATTCCGACGCTGGATGAGAGAACCAGAATAAGAAAAGCTTTAGCTAAGACTAAATATTCCAAGTTAATTTTGAGGACTGATCAACCAACTGGTTATTGGGTTGAATAATTTTTAACAGCAATGCTTTTTTTCTAACAGCATTGCTTTGTTGCTAATAGTAATACTAACAGCAAAGTAGCAATGTTAATAGCAATACTGACATGAAATATAATGAAAATATCAGAAAATATAGTAATGCTTATAGCATTGCTCATAGTAAAGTAGCAATGTTAATAGCAATGTTTGCAGCAAATTAACAATGCTAATAAAAAAAATAGCAATATTAATAACAATGCTATTAACAATACTAACAATTACTAGTTGCATAAATATTGCAGCTGGTTATTTTGTATTTTATATATATTTCAAGATAATAAATAAGATTATTAATATAAAAATGAATGCGGAAGAACTATTACAAGATATATCAGAAGGTTTTACAGAACGTGATGAATCAAAGCAACAAGAAACAAAAAAAGAAAGATTATCAGCCATAGTGGCTGGTGGTGGTAGTCGTCAATATTTGGGTAAAGACATACAACTCACGAATATAGATAGCATGCCCCCGGATGAAATTAACAAACTTTACTGCAGATATGAAGCAAGGCTTGGGGCAAGCATGACCAAGACTTTAGGCAATTATTTTATTAACTTGTATGTGATGGGAGTATCAAAATATTTTTAATGTAACCAATCCACCAAAACTGATAGAAGATTTGGAGGAAGACCGATTTATTAATCATGCTTTGACAAGTGCTTGTTGTGAGTTGTATTACAGGTATGGGATGTGCTTGGCACCATTTACAGCAATACTGACAACTGTTAGACATATTGATTTTAATAAAAATAAAAATATAGATAATATAAATGGAGAACCAAGAGAGTGAAGTTATACCTGTTGTTACACAACCTATTGAACAACAAAAAGTAAAAAATCCAAAACGAATAGAGGCTGGGAAAAAAGGAGCAGCGGCAAGAAAGGCAAAGCGTTTGCTTCAAGATGCTGCAAAGCAAGATGCTGCAAAGCAAGATGCAAATGAAATAACAAAAATAACAATAGGTGAAGAAGAACCAAAAAAAATCAAAATAAACGTATACAAAAATTATATTCCACCGTGTCTGGTTTTATTAGGCATTGCTGGGTTGGGTTTGTATATTTATAACAAGAAATCTGCTACGCAACCTGTAGCTGTGCAACCTGTTCATGTTGCACCAAAAGACCCGTTTGATTTTTAATAATTTATTTTAAAAAAATAATCATATAAAAAAAAATGGCAGCAAGTATTGACGGAAAACAAATTGTAAATATGATGTATCACGCTGGAGTGGAAACACTTCTAACTGTTGGATATTCTGAGATTGGCAGAAAACTACTAAAAATACCAGCCCCTAAAGTGGATTTTAATATGGTAGATGTTGGGATGCTTCAGTGGATATAATGTTAGCAATGGCTACAAACGATATGCTGATTAAGCAAAGTATTATTCCTGCGGATATTTTGAAATAATTTTAAAAATATATATAAAAAAATGGCAAGTGCAGTACCAATGATGATCGGTGGCGCATTAACAAATGCATTGGCGTTTAGCGGTTCAAATTATTTCTTTTCGAAAATGGGAAGTCATTCAGATGAGGAAAGACAAAGGCATGACAAAGCAGTGGAACAATTAAACGCAGCACAAGCGGAGTGGAATAAAAAAAGAACAGAGAGATTAGATTTTATTAATAAGCAACTGCAAAAAGAGCATCATGCGGGGCAGACTTTTGATGATGTGGACCAAGCTATGAAACAGTATTATTATACAACTGGCAAACATTTGCTTTTAGAACCGGAGCCCAAGTTGAGTGATTTTTATACACCATCTCCGGATCAACAGAATAGAGAAATTACGTTTATTGTGGTGGGCATGGCTGCAACTGGATTTGTGGCGTATACATTGATTTCATAAAAAAAATAGTTTAAAACTATAATTACTTTAGATTTGGAATGACTAAGTATGTTTACTTTGAAAAGACTAAGTCATATGCCTGATACCTATTTTGTTGTTGTTTTTACATGGTTTCAATCCAAGTGGTCGCATATAATATGGTGGTTTAGCACTCTTCTCTAATTTATTTTTGAGATGATCAGGCGCCCATACTTCACCGTTGTCTAATAATGTCAATACCATGGATGGACCATATTCAGTATCTACTATTTTCGTATCTGTAATAGTGTATATTTTATTTATTTCCAATTCTGTCCATTTCTTTGTGCTATATTGATTTTGCTCTTCAAGCAGTTCATCAAATTGTGCAGTTGTGATATCCATTTTTTCTTTATAGTTATATAAATTTTAATCTTTAGTAAAAAAATTGGAAATGATTTATTACAGCCCAAAAGGATTTTGGAGAGGTTACTCAGCAGTTGAAAAATTGTCAAAAGAGGCTGGTGTTAGTAAGAAACAGGCATTAGACATTTTAAAGAAACAAGCTGTGTGGCAGATTTATTTACCTGCTCCAAAATAAATAGTTAGACCCAGGTTTGATGTTTCTATTAAGAATGAAGTGCATCAAGCTGATTTGTTATTTTTACCGCATGATACTTTTGGCTTTGGCCGTGGACGCAAAACTTATAAATATGCGTTGACTGTGGTTGATATTGCATGTAGATACAAAGAAGCAGAGCCACTGACTTCCAAGGATAGTAAAGAAGTTGCTAAAGCATTTGAAAAAATATACAGTCGGCATTTGAAATATCCAAAATTATTACAAGTGGATCCAGGCAGAGAATTTATGGGTGCAGTATCGCAGTTGATGGCAAAACATAATGTAAATATCAGACGAGGCAGAACAGAAATACACAGAGACCAAGCTTTAGTGGAAAGATTTAACAGAACATTAGCTGAAAGATTGTTTGGTTATCAGTATGCTAAGGAAATAGATTCGCAAAAACGTAATAGAGAATGGGTAAAGAGATTACCAGAAGTTGTCAAAGCCATAAATGTGGAGACAAAAAAGCCCCCTCCTGTTGAAACAAAAACATTAAAAGGTGATCCTATCTGTATGAATGCAATTGTAAGATATTTATATCAACCCGGGGAACAAGAAGGTGGAAGACGCAGAGCAACTGATCCAATGTGGAGTGTAGATATTCACAAGATTAAAAGTTATATGGTGACGCAAGATATAAGAGTTTATTATTTGAAAGCACAAGCGCCACAGAGAGGATTTGTCAAAGAAGAATTACTTATTGTTCCTGCTGATACCCAAACGCGTTTATAAGTTTTTATAAAAATCCATGTGCATCAGTTTTAATACCGTCTGGTGCTATGTATCTTTTAGAGTAAAATGGTGACAGTGTTACTTTGTTTACTTTTATGCCATATATCTCATGCTTTATTGAGCGTATCATATTCATTTCATGGGTGTATTTTTTCTTGCCAAACAATGCATCCTTGTAGTTCTCAAAGTTTATATAATATTACATATTATTTTACACCCTTTGCTTTCTTAATAATCTGCTCATTCACTTTCAAAATAGAATCTTGTTTGGATCTTAATCCAATATTTTCATCTTCCATTGCTTTCTTAACAATCTGCACATCCGCTCTCAACATAGAATATAGTTTGGATCTTAATCCAGTATTCTTAGCTATATACTCATCTATAGAAACACCATCATCTTTTATTTTATCTATTATTGTATCTACTACTTTCTCAATCATCCGCTCATCCGCTCCCAAAATAGAACATAGTTTGGATTCGACTATAGGAACACATTCATCTTTTATTTTGTCTGTTACTTTCTCAATCATCTGCACATCCGCTCCCAAAATAGAATATAGTTCGGGTCTTGATTCAATATACTCAACTATCGGAACACATGGACATTCATCTTTCATTTTATCTATTACTTTCTCAATCATCTGCTCATCCGCTCTCAAAATAGAATATAGTTTGGGCCTTAATCCAACATACTCAACTATAGAAACACCAGCACATTCATCTTTCATTTTACCTAATACTATTTTATTTGTATCATCGTGCAGTGGATGGTATTTCGGATAATCACTTAAGTCATACTCAGCTTTCATTTCAGCCATGTCTTTGTACACATCTTCTGTTTTGATATCTACCAGCAAGCTGTCAGTGTCGGTGTATAATAAAGTACAGTCATCTCCGTACCTTTTCTTTAGGGTATTATAGTACCAGTCATACATCATGTACTTTGATAAATCCAATACTGACATCCCAACATAGATTGGTTTGTTTAATGTTAATTTTGTTTTGTTCACATGTATTGCTGACAATTCATCTGAAAATTTTATACGCCTGTTAAAGTTGGGTTTGGCTATTATTTTTCTTATCTTTTCATTTTCGGAGCCGTCAGTTCTGACTAGTTTTATATCTGTCCGCTTGCGTAGATTTTCCATTGTCTTGCCAAACACAGAGTTGTTCATAAGTTTGTAAAAATCTTTTTCAAAGTTTGATTTAGCTTTTTTCCTAAGTTCTGTATTTAGGTTTATGTATGATGCCATCCATGGTTTTTCATTAAATTCTAATACTCTGTGTACTTTTTTTAGTTTCATACCCAAAGATAAATACAGTTGCAGGTTTTTGTAATGTAACACATATTTTTCTTTGTCTATAAGATTGGGGACTAGTTGTTCTACATTTATCATGCTATTATTTTCTAACAAATCTGTCTGGTATTTAGACAACCATTCTTTGTTCACTGCTAATCTTTCCGGTGCAAGTGGATATTCATTGTGAGCTTCATGGAGTTCTTTGGGATATTCCAAATCAACTTCAAGTATTTGTCCTTTGTCAGGTTTTGGTTTAGAATATTTTCCTTTGTTTTTGGCTTTCCAAACAAAGCCAGAATATGGAAGTGGCCGACTCATTGCCCATCCATAAAGATTATTTGCATCAAAATACATTAAGAAGTTGTTTTCCTCGTTAGGGTTATAATCAGTTACATGTGGATTGTTTGCTTTGGCATATCGTTTTGATACCATACTTATGCCACCTCGCATTCCTTTTTCTAGAAACAAGTGCTTGTCAATGTCTGTCAAAAGTTCTAATTTTATTTTTGAATGTTTGAGTAAAGCATCCCAAGATAATCCAGGTGCTGTATAGTAATGTAAAGCATCAAGTTTGTATGCACTCATACATGTTTTTCTAAAAGTTTGAAACACATCTGCTAACAGAGTTACATCAGTTTTTAGATATAAATCATGATAGTCTCCAAGAGTTTTACAATTAAACTCTTCCCATATTTTTTGAGCGTATTCGTAATCTTCGGGACTTATACTTTCATCTGAGAGACTACTGTAAAACTTTTCTATAGGCGGTAATTGCGTTTCCTTGAATCTTTCCATACTGTCCATATTTTCGTATGGATAAACACCTTTTCGTAAAAGTAAATCTGTTTGTTCTCCAAACTGATTTTTGGTAATTTTAAAATCAGATTTGTCTGTTGCTGTAACCAATTTTTCCAGAGACGAAGCCATAAACTGAAAGCTATCCAAGAATCTAAGTTGTCCGGCACTAAATGAAATATACTTTTCAGCGTTGTTTGGAATGCATGTAATATTACCTGTCATTTTATGTATTTTTTGCATTATAAGATGACTATCATATCCTTTGAGGTTGTGAAATATAACAGGGATGATTGTTTTATTTGGTTTTATTTTCAGTTTCAGGTTACAGTTTTTATGTGCTGCACCTCTGTATTCTCCTGTAAAATGACAGTGGTCTTTTACTTTGCAGTTTTTACCACATTTTCTACCTATTTCATCCTCACATATCCAGCAGTGTGTTGCTTTTTCATAATCTTCCTCATTTTGTTGTGTCATGATTAAGGGTTTTGGGTGAGCAAATATTTTATTAATGTTGCTCTTCTCACATTCTAAGTGATTTAAAAACTTTTCAACAACATCTTCACCTCTGTAAATAACAGGTTCTTCAGCTTTGCCATCATATCTGACAACCTGGTATCCAAAACCACAAGCTTCGTGTACATTTTGTATTTTAGATTTCTTTCCAAATTTGATTGATTGCGGTTTGATTATACTTTAAAATCAGCATATATTGCATAAGGCACAGGCATCTGATTTTGATGATTTTTAAATTGTGTGTGATTTTTACCTTCTTTTGGCATTTCTATTCTGCAAGAATTTTTGTTGATACCATCACAGTCTTCTTTGTGTTTGGTAAGTAGATCTTCTCTTGAAAAGCCGTAAAGACAACGATCGCAGAAATAAGTTTTACCGTGATGTTTGTTTTGATCATAAAGTAATCTATTTAGATTTTTAATCCAGCAATAGTGATATTTTGTTGTTATTGTTTTTAGTTCGTTGGAATAATCATCAGGGTTATAATTGTCATCTATAATTCCTTCTTCATTATTTGGATCATCTTCATCTTCATTTTCTAAATCAACCTCAACGTCTTCAGAAATTAAAAGCAAGTTAATTCTTTTTATTTCTTGTGGTTGCTCTGATATTCTATATGGAAATACAGATACCCTTTTTCCTGTGCATCCGTAAACATTAATAGCAAGGTTGTTTTGTTTTTCTACTTTTGAAATTTGTGAAATTGGAGTGGGAAAGTCAATGTTATCTTTCTTCAAGAACTCTATACTAGGATACTTTGATAATCTATCAGAATTCTTTTTAGCTGGATTTAAAGCTGAAATTTATTGCATGAAACAAACATTGATCATCGTCGTTTTTTACATTTATAATTGCTTTCTTATCAGCTACTGCTTTGGGTAAAGGAATATATGAAGAACCTTTTAATGGTTCGTATTTTGCTATATTTATGTAAAACTTAACACAGTGATCAATTTCCAATCCAGATGCTGTATTTGTAAATCTTTCTAAGCTTTCTTGTATAAATGCAGATGACTCATCGTAAAACTCATTTATTTTTTCAGAGCTCAAGATGGCATTTTGTTCGCTGCTTAACACTGCTGTGGTATATTTTTTGTTAGCGCCGTCGTCTTTAAATAAATCTACAGTGAGACCAAATTGAAACTTTAATCCATTCGTCTTTTTTAGCTCTTTGATAATTTGTTCTGTAATAATGGATTTTTTATCATGAAATAGTTTTTGAGGGTCTTTATATTTTTCAACAGACATCTCGTATGCTTTTAATAAACCACACATTGGTTTGTCAACCAGTTTTAATTCTGGGATACTTTTTTTAGATTTTCTATCATTAAACTCTTTCAGTTCATTTATAACATTTTCTTGTAATTTATCATATTTCTGCTTTTCTCGTTTACGTTGTTTTTTAGCACGTCGTCTTTTGAGTAAATTTTCTAATGTTTGAGATTTAACCTCTGGAGATTCCTTTGGAACTTCTTTAAGAGGTTTTAATGCATTTATACCGTTAGATAGTGTTTGCTTATCTATTACACCTGTATCAAACAGGCGTATTAAATTTCTTATAGTCTCTTCGTTTTTTTCCATTTCCTTTATTTGTTATATATTTAAAAAAAAAAAATTAAATATAAAAATAATTATATACAAAATAGACAATGGAAATCAATGTTTGTAAATTTACATAATCCATGTAAAAATAAGCCAACAAAAGATTCTAATTATTGCAGTTTGCATAAATATAGATTAAAAACAAGTCATGCATTACCGTGTCTAATATGTAAAAAAGGCACTTCTGCAAAATATCAAGTGTGTGTTGGTTGCGGTGCAGCTTCAATTAGAAAAATGAACGATTATTGGAGGTTAAAGTCGTATAACGCTGAGTGTCTCAGATTTAGACGTATTAAGGTTTAAATTATATTTTGATAACTTATAAAAAAATTAAACTTGCAATCTTCACTACCCCTATTTTAAAAAAGTTTTAATAAATCAAGTAAATCACCATTTCATGGTGATTTACTTATATATATGTATTTTGGGTGTTTCTGGATCAAACTCGAGCAGAGCGAGAGCTTTGAGCCAGAACACCCAAAATACATATATATAGTGGCTCAATGAACTGTATACATCATTCCAAAATGGGTTGTATATATTGTGCAGGTTTATGTCTATGAAATTATGCCCACATTTGGCTTGTGCCTTTGCAAAGGGATACATAGATTCAAAAAGGTGCACCACTTTTTATTAACCATGTTTTGTCTTCTTAGCCACATGGCCTTCAGGGCTTACATAAAATACACATATATCATAGTACGGTCAGTGTAGTAAGTTTACAAATATAGCATAGAGTAATTTCTTTGACATATTTGAAGAAATTCTTAGGTATGATTTGCAATATACAACTAACGTCATGTCGCGAGCTTTAGAAATCAAGACGGTCCATTTGGTTTAACTGAATTTATTTCCAATAATTATACAAACATTAACAATGTACATTTTACAAAATGCGAAACAGGAGGTAGTCTTGATCATCCTCAATGTCCATCGTGAAAACTCGGTCAATCCCGTCATTCTTCGGGATCCCGCGATAAAAGGAAGCGTCGAAGATGATCTAGACTACATACGAGGCATACTTTTCAATGGCTAAGCAGTCCGTATTCATAATTTTGATAGAGCATCATCAAAAAACTGACCAATTAGGTGACCAGAAATAAGACATACCAATACATTCTGGTAGGTGATAAACTCGGTCTTTATCCCTGATGTTCAGCCAAGTTTACTGTTAAAATTAAGATATCTACAGTGTGATTATTTTAAAACCCTGCATAGTTCATGCACATTCATCATGTTCATGCAAATTGATTAAGTATATGTATCTTTCAAAATCAAAATCTTGAAAATTATCGTCTTTTTACT